>CM021106.1:432144634-432206619 GCA_007115665.2 Sequoiadendron giganteum
CTCAATTAATGATATATGTAGTGTCAGGTAGTGCATACAATGAATTTACAAATGATAAACATACCTGAGATGCTCCAGAATAATTAAATAAAGAATTTCCAGGCTTGGCAGGCAAGAATGACTGGAAAACCTTTGGATGCACGCCAGGAGCTCAGATCTGCATTCTCCCATAGGCAAACTAGAGGAAAAGACCTGCAGTGATGGGACGCCTATGAAGCAAGAAGAAAATGGGACAAGAATGAGGTGATTTTCCTCAAAGGTGCCACGCCTCCCTTAAGAAAAACACGCCAAACTCAAGCAAATGTACGGCCTCAACAATGTCAACCACAACTCTGAAGTAAACTGAAGAGGAAGATAGATATGGAAGCTTGATGAAGAAACCCTTCCCCTAGAAGTGAGGAAACTCAGATATCTCTCTCAATAAATCTTGATTAAGCTCAATGAAAGCTCCAGAATGAAGCCCTCTCACACTGCATCGATTCAGCTGATATTCCACAGCCTCAAGGAAGCAAACCTCTGAAGAATGTGCGTTCTCCAATGGCAGAAATCTGTAAACCCTTGTTGTCAAACAAGCACAGAGAAATATGAAGCAAAGTTGAATAATAAAAAAGGTGAGGTCAATTTGCTTCTCTTTTGCCTTTTAACCAAAAAGGCACGATTCTCAAAAAGGTACGGCTTCACCCAAAAATACAATTAAATTGTATTTTAATCAAATTCTCAATAATAAACTTGGGCGTACCTTTTCAAGTGACTTAAGTGATTTTTAATAAATCACTTTTTCCCATAAAGTAATCTTTTATTACTTTATAATATATTCAAGTGGTTTTCCAATTATAAAGTCAATTTAACTTTATATTAAACATCTAAGTTAAATAAATAACTTAACCACTGAAATACTGATAACTTTTCCCCAACTCAGTATAAACTCATGCCGTCAGAAGCTAACGAACACTGAACTCCATCTCCCTGCACTGGTATCAACACTGAGCTGAATAGGTGAGAATGAAAATGCCCATGCAAAAGAACCACTGACCCTCTAACCAAGTCCTGTCAGCCCACAAGGGTCCAAGAAATAGGCTAACTCCACAGTCATTTGACACTGACTAGGATGGGGACATCACAATGAGTCTTCTTTAGATTTGGTAAGTCAAAGATTTAAGAGGTGCGATTTGTTATACACTATGTTGTAGGGTTCATACCTGTAGGCCTCAAACTCGATTCGGGTACGCACCCAATTCGAGTTCACCTGCGGGTATGTGTTGGGTGCGCACAGGGTGCACGCCCAGCACTGTGGGGTCGCCCAGGTGCACACACCTGCATGCCCAGGCGAACCCACAGTGTTGGGCATGCACCCTATGCGCACCCAGCACGAACCCAGGTGAAAACATCAAGAACCTAGGCAAACCACATACGAACCCCACCCGCGCACTTGGGCGAACCCACAATGTTGGGTGCGCACCCTATGCGCACCTAGCACGAACCCAGGTGAAAACATCAAGAACCTGGGCAAACCACGTATCAACCCGAGCGAACCTGAGAGAACCCATGGCCCAAGACATAAAAAGTGGGCCCAAAGTCATTAAAAAACAATTTTAAAATTTTTTTTTTTTCCTCCTAACCCTAAAACGGCCCAATATGAGGCCTTCAAACACACAACATTTCATTTTTACCTCTCATTTTGCTCTCACCATATTTTCTCTCCATCTTGGCATTTTGAAGGGAGGTGATTGTATTCGAAGGAGATCGATTGTGGAGTGCCAAATAGCTTCCACAAAGGAGATTTAAGTGTTTAAGGTATGCATTTAAACCCTATTCTTTAGTCTTTTGATGAATTTTTTCAAGTTTTTGATGGATTTTTTCAAGTTTGTGAAGAAGTTTTTCAAGTATGTTTTTTTTTCATTTTTTTTATAGATTGCAACAATGGCCAGTAGTCAAAGTTCAGTGGGTGGGGAGGGAAGTCAAAAATTCAAAATTGATAAAGGATCTCCTTTATGGAGACATACCACAAGAATTTCACAACTTCCTGGAGGTGGGGGGTTTGTTTGGAAGTGTAATTTTTGCAATGCACAATATAATAGCTCCTATTACCGAGTGAAACTTCATTTTATGGGCCCTGGTGGTAAAGGGATTAATATGTGTGAGGGCCCAAATAAGAAGGGGTTGCCTGTTGTACAAATAGCAGGATTTATAAAAGAACAAGAAGATGCTGACAAATTGATTGCAAAAGGAAAACAAAGTGGTTATAGTTCCGGAAAGAAAAAAACAATGACATTACCCTCTCAGACAGTTACGGCCTCCAAACATCCCTTCTTGTCTATGTCCCTCTACGAAAGATGAAGATGAAGAACAACAAATCACCACCCGCAAGAGAGGTCCATTGGAGAGGGCATTTAAAATGGAGGCAAGAGATATTGCTGAAGAAAAAATTGCACGTTGCCTCTATGCCAATGGTCTTCCATTCAACTTGGTGAGATCACCATATTGGCGGGACATGGTGTTAGCAATAAATAGTGCACCTCCTGGTTTCACAAGTCCTGGGTTTGAAAAGGTGTGTACCACCTTATTGCAAAGAGAGAAGAAATCTTTAGAGGCCCAACTAAAACCAATTAGAGATTCTTGGATTGAAACAGGTGTATCTATTGTTTCCGATGGATGGAAAGATTGCAAAAACCGTCCATTGATCAATGTTATTGCAATGTCCCCCAAGGGGGCAATGTTTTTGAGGGCGGTTGACTGTGAAGGGGAAGTGAAAGATGCAGAGTTCATTTCCAGGATTCTCATTGACTCCATAGAGATGGTGGGTGATGAAAATGTTGTCCAAGTAATTACGGACAATGCAAAAGTTTGCAGGGCTGCAGGTGCTTTGGTAGAGGCTAGATATGAGCACATCTTTTGGACACCTTGCACCGTACACTCCCTCAATTTGGTGATGCAAGCAATTGGAAACCAAATAGAGTGGGTGAAAGAAATATACTAGGAGGCCGAGGAGATCTAGATGTTTGTGACAAACCACCATATGTCACAAGCAATTTTCAAAATTTTTCAAGATTGGAATTGTTGAAGGTAAATTTAATTTATTTAGTTTCATTTATGTCATGTTTTACATAATTGAATAAAATATTTTTTTTTACTTATTTAGTAATTTACATATTTTAAATGTGTTATTAACTTACTATTAACATGTTCTTAGGTTGCTGAGACCCGATTTGCATCTCACACAATTGTTCTGAGACGACTTGTGAAGGTGAAAGAGGCATTGAGTCAAATGGTTATTAGCAACCAATGGGGTATATGGAAGCAATCAAATTCAGAGAGGGCCCAAAAGGTCAAGGCATTGATCTTGGATGACGATTGGTGGGATCGTGTGAATTATGTATTGGAGTTCACCGAACCTATCATGTCTATGCTTCGGTTTGCTGATACAGATGAACCATGCTTGGGGGATGTCTATGATAGCATGGACACAATGTTGGAGAAAATAAAAATGGAAATACAAAAGAGAGAGAATGATCCTGAAGACACCCTTTACAAAAGGGTGGAAGCAATCGTTCTTCATCGTTGGAACAAGATGACAACACCATTGCACCTCCTTGCATATGCCCTATCTCCAAGGTACTATACTACAGAAGTACTTTCTATCCCAGGGAGAATACCGCCATATAGAGATCTTGAAGTTGCTAATGGGTATAAGAGGGCATTTAGTAGACTCTTCACTGATCCAGAAGTGCAGACAAGTGTTATGAAAGAATTTGGATTGTTTATCTCAGGAAAAAATCATACCCCTTCTGTTGTCAAAGACCAATACAAAATGGATGCTATTACATGGTGGTACCTCCATGGTCAAGATTATATGTACCTCCAACCTCTTGCAATCAAGATCCTCTCACAAGTTTTTTTTTTTTTGCCACTTGTATTGTAGAATTTAACACTTAACATTCTTGAATTTATCTTGCATTTTTTTTTTTTTATTTTGTTGGTTTTCTCTCTAGGTTGCAAGCTCTTCTGCTGCTGAACGGAATTGGAGTACATACTCCTTTATCCACTCAGTGAAGCGTAACCGGTTGGCTGCAAAAAGAGCTGAAGACTTGGTGTATATTCATTCCAATTTGCGTCTTCTGTCACGTAAGGAACCTCAATACAAGCAGGGGGCAGCAAAGCTTTGGGATGTAGCACCCGAGTCTGCTGACTTGGATGCAACCATTCAGGATCTTGCTAGAGCCACTATGGATGATGTGGATGATAATGATGATCATGACATGCATGGTGCTGGAAGTGGAAGTGGAACCGCTTTGGGTTCAAATGATGATGATCTTGAAGTTGAAGCCGCTGAAAATCCAAGTCACGATGATTTTTTTGATAATCCTTTTGATGATTGATGAACATTGAAATTGAATCATGTTTCAACTTTCATGAACTACATTTTGTAATTCAAATAATTGTGATGATTTCCATAATTGATATCATTGATATGGCGTATTTGAATATTTTTCAACTATCAATTGACATTTAATATTTATCTTTGGCATTTGGCATTGATCAATGATCAAGTATCATACTATGAAATGATTTAGTTTTACAATTCTGTATATTTCTCTCTTTTTTTGTATATATAATACATATATATACACACGTACCCAAACCCCTAAAAAAAAAATTCATGTACCCACGTACCAGGTTCTCGTACCCAAACCCATCCCTGAACCCATTCCCGAACCCAAACCGGTAACTTAGGTTATACATCTTCAAAAAAAAAAAAAAATCACATATGAAAAGGTGTGATCTGTTCAAAGGGCAGCAATTATTTTTTCTTTGAAGAAATATTAAAAAGTTAGTGCGGAGTAAAATTAAAAAGGGTGCAGCAAACAGTTTTAAAAGCAGCAATTAGTTTAAGGCAACATTGGTAATAAAGAGACATGTCCATTTAAATGGATATCTCTTTTTAAAGAGATGTGTCTCCTCATTTAAATATGATAATATAAGATGTGAGTGTGGGAAGGAGAATGAGAGAGTGAATGATGGTGAATATATGAGAGTGAAAGGATGATGATGTGAGATAGAAGAACAAAATGGTGTATCTTGTGTGAGCTTTAATGAAACAACATACACCACAAAGGGAAGATAAGTTGAAGATAAGAAGCAGATTAGTAGTGAAGAAGTCATACAGATTTATGATCAGCTTGCAAACATTTTCAAGAAGAATCATATCAGATCTTAGAAAAGAGTTATAGCAGACTTGGTGCAAGATTGAAAGAGATATATTTGAGTAGCATTGTCCATCATCCATTGAAGAAGCAACTTTGAAGGTGGAATTTTGTTTATGAAGCTATTATTTTTGCTAAGTTAGTGCTTGGCAAGTGGGGGTTGGAGCCTACAAACTGTGGGGGTTGGTGCCTACAAAACAAGTTAGAGGTCAGTGCCTCTAGTAAGTTGGTGCCTACAATCATTGTAGTTCACATAAATATATAAAGTACATTATTTGTACCGTGGTTTCCTCCTGCAAGGGTTTCCACATAAATATCAGTGTTATTGTGTTCTTCAAATGTGCATAATTATTGATGTTGAGTGAATGGTGTTATTGTGATTGGTAAAAGTTGTGTTATACTGATTCAACCCCGCCCCTGCGTATAACTATGTGCTTATCAATTGGTACCAGAGCAGGTTCCTTCAAAGATAGCCTAACCGCTAGAAGGTAGATTTTGGAAGCATGCATGGCAAGAAGAAAAGGAAATAAGGGGAAAAAAAATACCAAGCAAGGTGTTAATGACAAAGCATCAAATGCAAGTGACAAGGTGATAAATGGAACACAAAAGGAAATAGAAATAAAAGATGATATCTTCAAAAGGGAAAACCATCTTGTGAGTAAAAGAAAAGAAGAAATTAATTTAGAAGAAAAGGAGTTAAAAGAATATGATGAGAATGTTGACATAAACTTAGAGAAAATGATGAAGGTCATAGCATAGTGGATCTTGAGGAGGAACTCCATTATGCCTACAGTGAGATCAAGAGGCTTAGAAAGGAGAACCAGAAACTAAAGCTACAAGTTCAAAAGAACAATAAAAAGGAAAACTTCGAGAAGAGCTTAACTCTTACAGAGATAATGATTCTTCCAATAACTATGATGTGGAAAGTTGTGAAGATGAAATGATGTTCATGGCTGAAGTAATAGAGGATAATGAAGACAAGGATGAAAACCAAAAAGAGGAGATAGATCATGATCTAGAAGATTTGGAAGAAGAGTTGGAATTTCCTATAAGCGAGATTGAGAGGCGGAAAAGGAAAGGTCAAAGAAGAAAAACTAGATTTGAAGAGGAAAGGAAAAAGTTCATGGAGACTGAAAAATTAATTTCAGACCTCAAGCTTCAAATTGAGGAAAGTAAAAGGATACAAGATTTAGCCAAAATCCAATTTGAAGAAAAAGAAAAGGAATGTGAAATACTTTCCATGAGGAAAGAATTGGAGAAGACAACAACCAAGATAAACACAAGCCTTAAGTTTGAAAAGAGCACTGAAATCCTAGAAGGCATCATTAATGGACAAAGGTCACCATTCAATAAGAAAGGACTTGGATATGGAGAAAATCAAATGGACAACAAGGATGACTCCAAAGGGGCACCAAAGAAGTCAAACATTGAAGATTCCATAGAGACTTCTAAGAAGACAAACACTCCTCCAAAAGTTAACAAGAACAATTTCAAGAAGTCCTTTCCTTCAAGGCAAGTGCATCCATACAGGTTCAAAATTACCTTTTATGGCTATTGCTACTCATGCAATCATTTTGGACATAAGGCAAGAGAGTGTAGAACACAAGTAAGACATAATGATAGATGGAACATAAATAGATCTTATGGATTCTCAAGAAGGAACTATAACTCCTTTATTCCTTTAGTGGATTATAGTGTTGTATGCTACAAGTGCAACAACTATGGACACATAGAACGATTTTGTAGATGTGGTTTTCTGAAACCACCTAGACAGGATGTGAAGAAAAGCACCATTGACAAACAAAAGGAAAGAAAGTTTACAAAAGTATGGAGAAGGAAACAAAATGATGAAAAAGATAAATCTATGGTCATGCAAGATACGCTTCATACATAATTTTGAGGAGAAGCATGAATTCATGGGGTACCAAGTATAGCATAATCATTCAGCCCTATGGAGAAGATAACTCAAAATGAAGTATCAAAAAGTTTGAATCTACTCATGCAATGGATTGGTACCAAAAGAAGATAATAAATTATCATCAATTGTTGGAAATTATCATATTGATGTCAAAACGAAGATGTTTCCATGTAGAGGATAACACAAAGAAATCAATAAACATGAGGAAGAGAAGAAAGGAGAGAAAAGTTTCACAAAGAGAGGATGATCTTCATTCAGCAGCCAAAATATAGAGGAAACATGTTACCCAAGTAATTTGGAAGTCAAGAGAAAGAGGAGTATTAGAGCAAGGGGGAGCATAAGAGAATTTTTGATTGGGGGAGAAGTACATTCTCATTGCATTGGATAATAATGGATGTCTCCCATGATCCATTTATGGATAGATGCTTCTTAAACTTCCCTTTGCCATTGATGTCAAAGGGGGAGAGATATAGTAAGGGGGAGCAATGCAAAAGGAAAGAGTTATGTTTGTGTTGCCATCAATGACAAAAGGGGAGATTGTTGGAAATATTGTCATTGATGTCAAAGTTAAAGCATGAAGATTAGCATGACTGAAGATAACATATTCCTGTGCATTAAACATTCTTGTGAAGATCAGCATGACTGAAGATGCTTTGTTGAAATATGTTGATCAGATTCTAGATATCCACAATTGAAGACATAAGATCAGCATGAACAGTTTTTAAGAGCAACCTATTCCTTAAAGAGCACAAACAGATTGCTAAGTGAATAAAGCAATATCTTTTCTGAACATTAAAACAAAAAACACACACAAAGCAACAAAATAAAGAAAAAGACAAAAACAAATAAGACAAATTAAAGAAGTTACAAAAGTGCCACAATTTCATAAAAGAACTATGCTGATCGCTGATTAAAAGTTTCTAATACAAACAAACAAATCACATAAAGGAGACTTGAAATGATACGATTGTTCCAAGAAAATGATGCGACATCAAGACAAAGACATTGAAGAATAAAAGTTAACTAAACGTTGCACTAATGAAGAGGCACGAGTCTTCTTCAGATTTGATAAGTCAAAGATTTAAGAGGTGCGATTTCTTATACATCTTCAAAAAAAATAGAAAAATCACATATGAAAAGATGCGATCTGTTCAAAGGGCAGCGATTATTTTTTCTTTGAAGAAATATTAAAAAATTAGTGCGGAGTAAAATTAAAAAGGGTGCAGCAAACAGTTTTAAAAGCAGCAATTAGTTTAAGGCAACATTGGTAATAAAGAGACATGTCCATTTAAATGGATATCTCTTTTTAAAGAGATGTGTCTCCTCATTTAAATATGATAATATAAGATGTGAGTGTGGGAAGGAGAATGAGAGAGTGAATGATGGTGAATATGTGAGAGTGAGAGGAAGATGATGTGAGATAGAAGAACAAAATGGTGTATCTTGTGTGAGCTTTAAGGAAACAACATACACCACAAAGGGGAGATAAGTTGAAGATAAGAAGCAGATTAGTAGTGAAGAAGTCATACAGATTTATGATCAGCTTGCAAATATTTTCAAGAAGAATTATATCAGATCTTAGAAAAGAGTTACAGCAGACTTGGTGCAAGATTGAAAGAGATATATTTGAGTAGCAGTGTCCATCATCCGTTGAAGAAGCAATTTTGAAGGTGGAACTTTGTTTCTGAAGCTATTATCTTTTGCTAAGTTGGTGCTTGGCAAGTGGGGGTTGGTGCCTACGAACTGTGGGGGTTGGTGCCTCCAGTAGGTTGGTGCCTACAAATTGATGGAGTTGGTGCTTCCTGTAGGATGGCGCCTACAAAACAAGTTAGAAGTCAGTGCCTCTAGTAGGTTGGTGCCTACAATCATTGTAATTCACATAAATATATAAAGTACATTATTTGTACCATGGTTTCCTCCCGCAAGGGTTTCCACATAAATATCGGTGTTATTGTGTTCTTCTCATGTGCATAATTATTGATGTTGAGTAAATGGTGTTATTGTGATTGGTAAAGTTTTAAATTGGTAAAAGTTGTGTTATACTGATTCACCACTCCGCCCCCCCTCTGCCACCCCTTCCCTCCCCTCAATATAACTGTGTGCTTATCACCTTTAACATGTATAATATCGTTTATTTTATTATTGCTTTTTATAATATCTTTAAACATGTATAAGATCATTTATTTTATTATTTATCTGCTATCATATTTGGACATTATTTATTATTATAATAATTACAATTAATAACATCAATTGTATAATATAATTATAGTATTATTTATTTTCGTGTTTTATATTAATTTTATAAAATTTTAATATTTATATCATAGTGATTATAATATTTAAATTATTAATATCTATATTTTAATATTTATAATTATAATATTGTCTTTGACAATTATAATTATAATGACATCAAATGGTTAATGTTTTTTAAATATGCCTTTTGTTATCTTAGTGTCACGATTTCGGGGACATGACATAATGAATTGGTGGAGCAGAAGGAAAAAGAAAATTTAGAACCACAACCCCAAGAAGTCATCAAAAGGGTTAAAACACTAAAGCATTCAACGCCTAATCAAGTAATAGACCAATGATTAATCATTATCACAAAATCTACGAAATGCATATCCTTTGTTGTAGATCTTTGGAACTTCATAGTCAAAGTCACAATCAAGGATGATCTTGTTTCATACATTGGACAATTTGTTCAGTATACAAGGATTGTCACAAACAAAGTTGGCATGCTACAATCATTATACTGTTGAATACAAGTTAAGTCTTGAAAATGCCACTTTCATAATGCAAATGCCAAAAAATCAATATGTACCATTCATTGTAATGTCTCTTTTTGGGATTTTCCTGAATTTTTCCTTAAAACAGGAAATATTTACTCAAAATGATAACAGCTTTATCAAAAATTAAGAATTTATGACAATATTCAGATCAATAAATTATAGCACAATTCTCAAAATCAATCATATCGTAAATTCTTTGGAAATACTTACAAATCTGCTGAATTAGAGGTTTTTGTCCCTAACTCAACATTGGCAAGATCAAGGGTTTTTGTCCTTAACTTGCCAAGAGCATGAAAGCATTTTTGTCCTTCCAACTCTTAGTCCACCTTGGAGGGTTTTCACTCCTTGACCAAGATTTGGGTTTTCGTTCAAACTTGATAAGAGAAATAAGGGTTTTCATCCTTATCCTCTCTTGAACTTGGAAGGGATTTCATCCTTCCTATTTGCAAGACACTTCCTCAAATTCAAAACTGATTACTTGATGAATTTGCTAGATTATTGTTGAATGCTTCTGCTAATTGATATTTATGGATTGACAAGTTAATGTTTAATGATGCTTGAATGAATTGATACTTGAACGATTTGATGCTTGAATGATTTGATAGACTTATTGCTGTTGGCTTGATTGATCTTTTTGATATTTTGATTGCTTGATTTCTTGATGGATAGATGAGTGATGATTGCTGATTGAATGTCAATGAACTGATTTTCCTTTTATATCCATTTCTTGAAGGTGTCACCACCCTTCACAATAAATGAGTCACCGCCCTTCATTGCTTCCTTTTGAGAAAAACAATTTATTTCCAAATTGATTGATTGATTCCTTCCCAATTGATGATTTCTACACAAGGAAACAATCTACCTTTTATATCTTATTATTGAGGGAGTCACAACCTTTCATATTTGGAGTCACAATCTTTCACATTAGGAATCACAATCTTTCACTTTAGAAGGAGTCACATAATTATTATTCTTAATTTTTCTTTTTCCTTCCCTCTCAAGGAAATGAACTCTCCTTTATACCTTATCGGTGAAAGAGTCACCACCTTTCACCATCGCTGCCCTTGGAAGGGTTACAATCCTTCATCTTTAATCGCTTCTATAAAAACTCTTAATTTAGTTTTAATTAAATCCTTTAATAGAATCACTAGCATCTTGGTGCCACCTTTATTTAATCCACCTATGTTATAATTTTAAGGGGCTGTAATCATTCTACTTGGTGGAGACATGACAAATCATGCCCTTCGCAGACAATTAGTAGAACAATCTCATCTATTAGTATCCCAATTGAGGGCAAATTGGAACATAACGTGTTATCTTTTTACTTAACCATTCCTCTTTGTTAATTAGTTCGACTCATGCTTATATATATATATATATATATATATATAAAGAACATCATAATTCCTATTCTCACAAAGCTTCTCTATTATATAATGTCTATGATGAATGCTTGATCAATGTTATCATATGAATATTTGATATTTTCTTATATTTTAAAATTTTCCCTATTTTTTAATAGTCATCCTTGTTGGGAAATAGTGCATAATAAAGATTAATAACTATTAGATAATAGATAATAAAATATAAATTAACATAATATTGTTGATTTATTAATAGGTGTTAGTTGTTAGTTAGTTGTTGGGTAGTTAGAAGTTAGAAGTTAGAAGGCTTTATAAAGCCACTGCATTGTGATATTTTGGTGTTGAAGATGAATGATTAATTTGTGTATTAGAGCCTTGTGCTCTTTTTTTTCCCATTTTCAATATGATATCAAAGCAGGTGTCCTATGAGACCTCTTTGTTCACCTTCCATTTTCTCATATTCCCCCCCAAAGCGGTGCATACAATAGCCAAGCAATGTAGACCACGTGCAATAGTCATTGATGTTCTTTCACCATTCTTGCATTTTGTCAACAAAGGAGCAGTGCAGAGTCTAGACCATGTGCAAATCTATGGCATTCATCATTCATTTGCATTTCTGCTCTCTTTCCATCTTGTTCACTCTATGCATAGTTTTCACTTCATTTTGTTCATGTTCATATTCAAAATTAGAAAAAAAATTAAAAATGAATATTTAGTTTTCTAGTCGTTGTTCTACAAAAGCCCCTATTGAGTTTGTTATTGATGAATGCTTTTTGTGATTATATTTGATGCAGTTGGAACATTTAGAGAAATTGAGAAAAGCAGTTTGAGTTGCATTCTCCTATATGAAGTGGATTTGTTTTACAGTTATCTAACCTGCATTTGCATTTGAAAATATTTGGCAAAAAGTTTTCGGATAATGTGACAAGGTACAACACCATAAAAGGAGGTTGAAATGGGCATGAATATGGACTATTTTGTGGGATGTGCACACAATTCTATCTGCAAATAACCACTAGTAAAGAAGACAATGGCCTGAAGAAAATAATCCTTATGTGGATACCTAACAAAAATCCCAAACACTGCAAGAGTATCAATGAGCATAACATTGCCCAAACTAGGACAAGACAACATAGCCGTTGTTGTCAAGTATAATTGTTTTTAGGTGTTGGATCAAGTAGTTTCATGTTGGAAAGAAGCATACAAGCCTAATAATAAACTTTGGGCACATACCCTAGGTGCGCAAAGGAAGCATCCTCGCCTATTATTTCTCTAAGCGTTATGGAATGTTAGAGACAATAAACTGTGTGGATGGGCATCTTATAACAATAGCCTCACAATCTACAACAAGCTTTTAATTTGGCTGACTATGTTTTTCAGCAAGGAGCTCATGAAATTTCTGGCATAATAATGATTGCATTGAAGAATATATTTTTTTCAAACTAGTAAAGGGTTGTTTATGTAAAATGAAATGTGTAGATTCAGTTATATGGGCGTTCAAATGAGAGTTCATTTGAGGGATGTGGCTTTTATTCACCAATGCACGTCAATATTTTCTTCCTGTTAGCAATGGAATGTTTCGACTAATGTGCTTGTAGAATGGTCAACCAACAAATGATAATCCTACAAAAATTTGATCTGAGAAGATATTATCAAACCAATGAATGGAGGCATCAATACAAATAGCAACGAAGAGAGATGGAAATGAAAAAGATTCTATACATCATTGAAAGGAGGGAGTGTGTAATGTCCCTAATTGGGAATGCCATAAATTTGCCCTAAATCCTTAATTTCCAAATAACAAATGAGTTAGAGAATACTTTTCACCTTATTGAAACCTTGATTGAAGTCTTGCACATAGATTAGAACCATTTACCATAATCAAATTGATTAATAGAATGGAATCATTTATCACAACAATAATAGTTAATAGTTTGCCATAACTAGGTATTAATAAGCTATTGACCAATCATTAATTCAATCACAAAGTACTCTAACATCCTTGGAGGATTCGATTCATCGTGATGGAGGCATGAGATTGCGAAAGGTGTCCTGGTAGCCAACTCTCCTAGGCCCAAGGGCAATACCCTTTGAGACAAAGGCAAGTACCCCCTTGGCCCTTTGTGGGCTCATCTTGTCCCCCCCCTCGCCCCCCCGGGTGGCATACCTAGAAGAGACCCGCTCGCTGTACTCCTTTGGTAATCTCCTTATATTGTTACATCATGATAGGGGAGTGAGATTACAAAGGGTGTCCTAGTGGCTCTACTCTCCTAGGCCCAAGGGTAGTACCCTTTGAGACATAGGCAAGTACCCCTTTGGCCTCCTTGGGACTACTTGGTCCCCCATTATAGGACACATTGGTCCTCCATTATAGAAGACATTGGTTCTCCATTATAGGACACATTGGTCCTCCATTATAGGGCACTAGGTCCTCCATTATAGAAGACATTGGTTCTCCATTATAGGACACTTGGTCCTCCATTATAGAACACATAGGTTCTCCATTATAGGGCACTTGGTCCTCCATTATAGAACACCTAGGTTCTCCATTATAGAGGTGGTGTACCTAAGAGAGCGCCCCATTGCTGCCCCCTCTTGTAATCTCCCTTCTTCTATCAAGGTGCAAATACACACATAGTAATTTAATTAAATTCAGACTTGCAAATATTAGCAATATCAAATTCAGTAATACATAATGGGTTATGATTATGCTATCATTAAATATGAGTAATGATATGCATGAAACCTTGATCCTATTAACAATGCATTATATCCCATAATTTTTCCATCATAAATACATTAACTTACAATACACTTTGAATATCTTATTTGTTGGCAGATCTTAACTTCTTCTTCCCCAAGTCGATCTGCTCTTAACACTCACAAGATGTCATTAGTGTAGATCAAACAGATAAGACAATTACTTATAAGGTTCAATAATTGCTGCAAGCATCATTATTGTATATTCGTCTATAATTCACACATCTACACATACATACGTATATATATAAAAATTATATATATATGTGTGTGTGATATCTGATTTTATGTATATATAACTTACTTCAACATAAATCAGAAATACATGTCTCTGTTCTGCTCATATCCTTATATTCTGAAGAATATTCATTCCCTTCCTTATGAATGTATTTCCCATTTTATCTTTTTTTTATATCTCTTCAAATTTCCAATGGATGTGTCTCTTATGAGGGATATATCTACTCAAATGGATGTGACCTTTCAAAACCCAATCGCTGCCCTTTAATAGATTGCTGTCTTTAGTTTATGAAGGGGTCACAGCTTTTTGTTTAGTTTTTAATTATATTTATTGCCAATTTTAATCGCTGTATTTTATAAGCCTTAACCCTTTAATTAATCGCTGCTTGTAATATAGTGATCGCCCCTTCTCATTATCATGGCCGTTGCTGCTGTTTATGGTATTTATATGTCTCTTTATTAGAACCAGTTCCCTTAGGATTATCCTTCATTTATTTAACTAGGTTTAGCCACTTTCAAATAATATTATTTTCTTGTGAATATTATTATTATTATGATATTTACAAATAATATTTATTATTCTATTTTGTATTATAATTATAATATTATCTATGATAATTATAATAATATTGAGATTGCCATAATATTTATATTTTTTTGATATTTATTTCATTTAGTTATTTGTATTTCAATACTAAAATATGATAGCATTAAATCACTAATATGTATTTTGTTATTTATTTGTGTTTCAATGTGTTACAGTTTTGGAGATATGACAAAGTACATACTTGGCAAAAGATAAAGAACATAAATTTGAGATCACCATTTCGACACAAGTGTGGGCGTTTAGGAATCAGTTTATAAGCACGAATAATGCATTTTGCTATGAAACTTTGAGAGGGATGGGCTTGCGACCTAACTACCTAATGGACATTTGGACATGAGTAATGAAGATATTTACAATGGCAGTTTGAATGTAGCGAATTGATTTGTATAATCAACTAGGCAATGAGGAAGAAACTAATTGGAAAATAATAGTGGGGCTTGTTGATAATGTCTCTTTGTCTCTTTATATCTATATAAAGGTCAAATTGAAATTGGGTGTATTATTGATGGAAATCAACATCCAAGAAAAAAATTCATTGAAGGAGGGCAAATAAAAAAGTTCCTATGTTAGCACTGAACAGGGTGTTGGGAAATAGTGCAAAACATAGATGAATAATTATAGATAATAAATAATAAATTAACATAATATTGCATTGTAATCTTTTAGTATTGAAGATGAATGACTAATTTGTGTATTAATGCCTTGTGCTCTTTGTTTTCCTATTTTCAATAGTCCCTTGTCATCCCCTAAAAATGGCCAAAAAAATCTCATACCACAAATACATCCCCTGTTGTCCCCATCACAAAAACTTGGTGGAGAATAGATAATTTTCAATTTTTCCACTGGGTTAGTAACCCACTTTTCGAAATGCATGCAGAGAAACTTTTCAGCCAGGATAACCCACTTTTGGAAATGGAGGTAAAGACATCTCCTAATTCAAGTTTTGCAACTTGTGATAATATCAAATTAGCGTAACGAAAGTTGAATGGTGATTACGGTTTTTCATAAAGAACAACGGAAATGGAGGTAAAGACATCTCCTAATTCAAGTTTTGCAACTTGTGATAATATCAAAGTAGCGTAACGAAAGTTGAATGGTGATTACGGTTTTTCATAAAGAACAACCCTCAGGAAAGTTAGAAGTTATAGAGATAGAGCAATTAGCAAAGTTAGGTATGACTCGAGAAGCTTTGCAAGGCAGTATGGATAGCCAAGCAAAGTTGTTTGAAGACAAGAAAGATAGAGTTGTTAAGAAACCACATCAGCAAGACTTAGCAACAAATAGGTAGTTAATAATATGTTGCATCATTAGAGAGATCCAAAGTATTTCCAAGCTTGATTTGGGATCTCGGTATCTTCAAAAAGGCTCAATCAAGAGGAGAAGAAATTTTGGAGTATCCTAACTTGCAATTGCTTGAGGACAAGCAATCTTGAGAACGGCAAACTATAATGTCCACTTTTTCATAATGAAGCCAACTTGAAATCCAAAACGCCTATCATACATTTTTTGTGGCTTTTGGGAACTTTGCACTAGGGAAATGGAATTAAAATTATAATAAAAAAGGCCTCAGGTGAAGTTAAAATATAAAATAAGGTGGTCTCTTATAATTAAAGTTTATTTTAAATCATTTCTCTCAAATATCAATCAAGGATCATGAAGGAAATTTGATGAATTATGTCTTTTGGAGGAAAACTCTATTTAAGAGAGGCCAAGCAAGGAGGAGAGATATCAATCAACCATTCTATTTTTCTAATTTTCCTTGTTGGAGACTAGACTTTGGTTCATTTTTCCTGAGGACAAAAACCATCTAGGTTTGGAATTGGAAGATGAAAACCCATAATTCCTAGGGTGAGATCTGTTCAAATTCTCAGTTGGTAATCAAGATATATCTTTCTGATTTCAGTGCCACCATCTAGGGTTTCAAGTGGGCAACTTGGTGAAGGATTATGGCAATTTGTAATCGATTTATAACAGATTTAAAGGCAGATTTCTACTAAAAATCAGCACAGTCAGTTTGGAGTCCAGCCACTCCATTCTTGGGAAAGTACATGACAGTTTTAGATCTGTTTAGGACAGATTGGATGGCAAAGTCAGGTTGGAAAACAGTGCCAACACTTAGGGTTAAATCGCTGCAAATTATATTATAGTTTGATGCATCCAAGATTGGGGAAATGCACCATCCATTTAAGGACAGTTTGCTGCTCAATAACCTAAGAGAATTTGATAGTTTTTGAAGTCAAAATTAAGGAAAGATTTATTGCTAAAACAGCACCATATTTCAGGGAGAAATCATTGTTTTCTGTGGTAAGAAATCACAGCCCTTGGAGGTATTTTGAATTACCATTCATTGCTGGTTAGGGTTTGGTAAATTTGTGCAAAATAAGAAAAAATTTAAAGGAGATATTACAATGTTGAAGTATTTCTCATGTAGTCACTGAAATCTGCCTTCTTCCTTTCCCTAGGTCTTCCTCTTTGACTGGCTATTTCATTACATTTTTGAGGATAAGAAATCTCCATGGCCTACTCACCAGTCAACAGTAGCACTATCCAACGGCTTCCAGCCAAAGATCCCAACATCCCTGTTACTCCATTTATCTTCAATAATGCGAGAAAACGAAGTTGGAACAAACGCTTAGATATCCCACATTGCAGGCCATCAAAGAGTAATATGACAGAGACAACATGGTTGATGAGATTGTTGTAGGAAAATGTTGGTGTGAATAAATGTCTTGTACCTAGCTAGTTCATTCACTAGGTAATTAGGGGACATATTCACATGTTAAGTTCACTTAGGATATAAGATTTTTTCTAGAAGTCTTAGTTGTCATTTCTAGAACTTATCTTATCTAGCTAGTATTGCTTGATTCCTAGGTAGTTAGTTTGTTAGCTGTCTCATGTAATAGGATTAAGACACTTGTCATGATCTTGTCTAATCCTATCTCTCTACCTTGCCTTTATAAGCAAGGCATCTCATGTACATTTGCATTCAAGCATATTCAACCAATATTCAATATTGCATTGTTGAAGCAATCTTTCTTGCCATTCTTTATCTTGTGGAAATTGTTTTGGTCTAGCAACTATTCCTGGGGGTGTTGGGGAGTCACCATTTACTCCCACATGGTATCAAAGCACCAATGTTGTAGATTCCTTCCCAGATCTGAGGGTTTCATGTTGGGTGCAGATTGGGGTTTCAAGGACCTCACGGTTGAGATCAAGTGGCCCGAGAAACGAATTTAAAATTCGACCATATTCAAGTAAAGTTGTTTTTGAGGCAAAACTTTTTTGCCCAAGTAGGTCGTACGACCCACCCAGGCAATACGATTTTTCTATTTTTGCAAAAAATATTTTTTTAGAAATATTTCTGCAGTTTTTGTAAACATTTTGGGGCAAAAATTAAAATTTTGAGCTTTTATATTGTATCGGGCAAAGATTATTGAAATTACAAGCTAAAGTTTTTTTGGGGGTTTATAAAAATTAAGGTGGCATATTTTGTGGTTGGCATATTGGCGTCATCCTCCTACATCGGCATATTCTTGGCACGGGGGTCAATCCTTGCAGGTCACATCATCGTTGTTTGCAAGGTTTCATATGTTTTAAATCCACCAACCCTTGAAGGCTCCTGTCCACTTGTCGGTCAAATCACCGTCCTTGGTTGTTGTCAAGCTTTACTCATGGTATGCAGGCAATAACTCTTGGTTGGCAGGTTCAAATTTGTTTATTACCACCGGTCAAAGCTTGTCAATTGTCGTCGCATGTCATCTGTCCTTTTTCTTGATCAAATCGGAGAAATTTTTGTAGTCCTTTTACCTGTTACATCGACTCGTTGCATCGTTAATTGTCAATTGTCACAGTGTACTCTTCCTGGTACGTAGACTTTATTATCTTCACAGGTATTCTATTTTGCTTATCAGCATTTGATTTCAATATATAAAGTTTGTTTTTAAAACCCCTTGTAAAGTTTGTTCAAGGCCGACCACATATTGTTCTTAGCCGACGGTTTAAGGCCCGTGGATAAGGCTTAGCGGTGGGGAGCTAACCGCCACCACCGCCCCTGGCGACGGTATAATCATTTTTTATTTTTTGCCTCTAATTGCCCGAAGGTCATATGAGCGACCAGGATTTTAGCCCCGAAGCTACAATTTTGACCCCAATTAGCTTGTAGAGTCCTCCAACTAGGGGTTTTTTTCAAATTTTCATAACTTTCACCCCAGGTGGTGAAATTTTTGAAATGAAATATCGTCAAAAAGCTGACGATCCCAATTTTCCATTGGTGAAGGTATTTTCCAAAACTTTTGCAATTTGATGTCTATTTTTGTTGTTTGAAGTTAGATCATCAATTTTGGCTCCCGAGCTTGTAACTTCTTGCCACGATCTCCAATTTTTGTGAAATTTGTGGCATTGGAAAGGTGTTGAGGAGTTCTATCCATCCATCCATGCACTTTTTCCTTTTTCTCTCCCAAGTATATTGTGCTTTCAGATTTTTCCCGGTGGGTCTACTGAAGGGTACTTCGATACTTTTGGCAGTTGGGAAAGTGTTGTTTTGATCATTGTACTTCATTTCAGTTGTATTGTATATGTTGATCTCATACTGTATCAATTGAGAAGTGTATTATCATTGTAATCATGGACTATTCAACTCATCATTCTATACTAGTTCTGACTAGGGATAATTATGAGTCATGGCAAAAAGGCATCATAACACATTGTAAGTGGCTAAAAAATTTGCCACATCTTTATGGACTCATTCTTGAACCAGAAACATTATATAAAAAATCAGTGTGGGGTGATAAGAATGATCATATCATAGGATTGATTGGTTTTACTTTTAGTGTAAGCATCTTCAATGAGACCTATCATAAGGTCTTCTTTGACATGTCATGCCCACACACAGTTTGGACCAAAGTTTGGGAGATTTTTGGAGATCCACACAAGCCTCCATTCCCAGATGATCCTACTTCAGATTGCCTCATTCTGCTTGATGATGTTGATAACATACCCTATGATGATGAGACCTTAGAGGAGTTTGAATATGATGCAAAACTTGAGCGTCTTGATGATCCAGAGAATTCTCCTACAGCTCCTACTTCTCCAGTTGAGATCACATCTTCATCTTCTATTGATGAGTCATTGAGTACATCCAGTGATTCATTACAACAAGTATTCGATAGTCTTCCTAATTAGGATTCCTATTTGGTAGACATTGCTTCTTTGTTTGTGGAGTCTCACATTTCAGATTTGGAGGACACACTTGAGGGGATCTCTCTCCTATTCGATGACAGTTTCAGCACAACTGTTATCCCATCTACTTTGTCTTTGGAGATTGATATTCATGAGTCTCCTCCTCTTGATTTGTCATGTTTCTTGGTTGATTTTGACCATGATTATGTTGTGAATTATTCAAGCTTGGAGACTCCTACTCAGTTTTCAGAGGCATACATGTTGAGACTTCATTCTTCCTAAAGGAAGATGTGTTGCTTGTAGACATTGGATCATCTTTTGTTTTCAGGCATTCTTCATCGGCATTGGAGCTTCTTCATTATGGGGGGGATATCTTATCTCTCTTTTTCCCTCTTATGGGGAGGTAATTGATTGTATATACATGATGGATGTAGTCCTTGGGGGGTATCATTGAGTCCTCCATACATCATGTTTGTTTTTTTTGTTTTTCTTTCTCTTTTGGAGAGGAGTTTCTCCCATTGGGTTTTCTCCTTTTCTTCGCTTGTGAGAGATTGATTGCATTGATTGCATTTGCATTGTAAATGGGTACCTAACATGGCCTTGTAGCCGGGACCCATAGTCATCTTCATCTTTGCATAGTTTGCATAATAATCTTCTCCCTTAGTTGCACTTAAGGGGGGGTGTTGGTGTGAATAAATGTTTTGTACCTAGCTAATTCATTCACTAGGTAATAAGGGGACATATTCATATGTTAAGTTTACTTAGGATATAAGATTTTTTCTAGAAGTCTTAGTTGTCATTTCTAGAACTTATCTTATCTAGCTAGTATTGCTTGATTCCTAGGTAGTTAGTTTGCTAGTTGTCTCATATAATAGGATTAAGACACTTGTCATGATCTTGTCAAATCCTATCTCTCTACCTTGCCTTTATAAGCAAGGCATCTCATGTACATTTGCATTCAAGCATATTCAACCAATATCCAATCTTGCATTGTTGAAGCAATCTTTCTTGCCATTCTCTCTCTTGTGGAAGTTGCTTTGGTCTAGCAACTATTCCTGGGGGTGTTGGGGAGTCACCATTTACTCCCACAGAAAAGCCATCCCACATGCTACAATAATCTATCCCATTTACCAAGACTTAAAAAGTTTTGGCAAATCCTTGAAGGTCACTTTGAAAAGCTTCATATTCACGAAAAGGACCTATGATGGACATTAATCGATGGGAAAAAGAAGGGAGTGGAGAGTGGAAGAAGACGACAAAACTGAAATGATAACAATACACAGTTTTTAGAAGAGAAGACCATTTGGGGAAGAGGGAACGAGGGGAAAATGCTTGCAGTTCCTCCTCCTTCCTTAGCCCTGCCAGAATGCCCTCTAAAATGGTCATAAAAATCCCCCTTCAAAAGAACTGTCGATGAGGATCAATAATGATACAATCAAGGAGCCGCTTGTTATTTACTGGAGTGTGACTTCTTTTTCTGTTTTCAAGGACTGAATGATTCACCTTCTTTTGCATTCATGTTTACTTGGCTGCATAGCCACCTCCCATCACCTCTATACCAAATCTGCCTAATAAGAATCAATAATCCCTCTCTCCATCCGCACCTTCAGCCATTACTCATCAATTTTATTTTATAATATAGTTGTCACCCTTGCCCAAGCAAGCTCTTCTGTCCACACCAAACTTCTTTCACATCATTTTCACTCTCTTTAATTGTATTTGCTGCCTCCATGTTCCTGCCAATTTAAAACGTATGAACGTGTCAGCTTCTAGTTTTATGACTTGAACTCCAATCCTATTTTTCTTTTCTTGCCTACAATGGGGATGGGACATTTTGATGGTTTTCTTTCATTGAAAAGCTGTAGACATTATGACGTCATAAGGATGTCAGGGACAGCAGACCATCCCCAAAACTCTTGCATCATAAGGGATGCATTGGGAAATCCCCATGTATCACCAGGTACACTGATTTGACACCCTTGAACAACATCATAAATAAGCAGTAGGCAAATGACATAGGAAATTCAATGCTAATTTGATGGATAGAGGAGATTAAATCAGGAGTAAATTTGTTTCTGATGAAACAAGGCAAACTAGGGTAGGGAACCTATGGCACATGATCATGGAACTGTACATTCTAAATCCATGTTTACAAGATGCCTCAGACATTCTTGGAAGACTGTAAGTAATGGATTGTGCTACACATGCAGAAGTTATTTCACTAATTTTGGTAAAGTAGACCAAAAATCCATGATGTAGAAAATATATATGCATGTGCAACTATTAATTGAGCCAAATTAAGATAAGAGTACCAAAATGAAACTATCATGAAAAGACAGTGATTGTTGACAGAGTAGATTGGCATTCTCCAAAGAGAATCCATATTGCAAAAAAACTTGCTGAACTGCCTGCAACTAAAAAGAAGGCTCCCATTGAAAATGTTTAGGTGAACACAAATATGGTTTTAGTTAACCATTCCACCAATTCAAGAAATCATGATTTGTTGATGTCTTTGTGCAAGCGACAAATAAAACCTACACTTAAGGAATATAGCTAACAGTACAATAGTTGCACTGATAGGCAATTTTTATACTGTAAAGGGTTGGGTAGTATATGCTGAATTGCTTAGTAATGGTATTTTATATTGTATATGGTAAATGTCAAACATAGATATCCAAGAAACTTGGTCTTTTCTTTGAAAAAAAAGATTTAGTGTGAATACTGTTGTAACTCTTTCCTGAGGAATCTGGCCTGAATGTAATATTTATTATTATCACTTTACAAATCCAAAAAAGCATACAGATAAGGCAAAAGAACTCATCACCACATTAGCACACACTTTTGTTCTCATACAAGGTCGTCAGATAGACCCTATAATATCTCAACCCATCATGCAATCTCAATCATGGGAAAGAAGAATGTTACTGACCCCAATATAGTCTTAAAGCTAAGAGTCATACAAATGTTCATTTTGCATGTAGCTTTCCTTCAAAGGAGACTGACTACAATAAGTCCTAAAAGGCTATACTCCCATGAATTATTAAGGAGACAAACTATGTCAAACTGCTCTTATATTAAAATAGGCAATAATTGCACCCAATGAAAAGGAATTGTGGAGCTTAGCATAGCAGGAAAGAAGACCCAAAAACCAGATTGGGCTAAAGTAAATTTTCCAGTAGCTTTAGAAGCAAATTAAGGATTGCAGTGGCAGATCAGGTTGTTTGGGATGAGAAACAAAATATGACAGAGGCATACGCCATGAATGTTCCAAGAGCCAAAAAACAATGAAGCATTGGCTAAGTCATTAACATTGGGACTAAAATTGGCTTGTAAGGAAACTTACCTATTTGTGAAGTTGAAAGGGGGTTGCTGCTGATTATTAGAGTTATGTGAAAGGAAAGTCTTTATCATTAGCGTCTTAGGAAAATATAGGAGGAAGCTTTATTTTTGGCAAGCAGCTTCTCATATCTCATTGTCGGTGTAGGTTTTTGTTTTCCTAGTGGGTTAATTTATTTTCCCTTAGTCCTAGGTTTTCCCTACACTTTATTAAGCTTGCTTAGGATATTAAAGTGAGTTTATTACTAGGAGATAAGTGTGTGGTGTCCCATTCCTTAAAAGGTGGCACACTTTCCACTTTTGGTGGCATCCTCCACTTTTGGTGGTCCATCTCCACTTTTTTTGGTTGATTCCTATTGGTTGGATTTGCCGCCTACGTCCTCTCCTTAGTTCTATATATACTCACTACCTAGCTTGCATTTGCATTAATTCATTCTTGCATGCATCTTTTGCATTGTATCTTTCAGCTTGGAAGCTCTTAATGCAGTATTGTCACATCGATATTGCATAATCTCTCAGAGTCCTGGTTTGCATTCTTATGTTTTTCCAATTTATATAATTTTGATTTTCTCTTAAAATGTTTCTTGGATTATTCAATCTATTTCAGATTTCTATCATGGTATCAGAGCTTTTGTTTTGAGAAATCTAAGTTCATAGATTCCTGATTGAGAGATTGAGTTTCTTGCAATGTTCCACGGGGTTTTGGGGACGGGGACGGGGGGACGGCAGGGGACGTGTTTCTGAGACGTGGGGACAGGGGGCCTAAGTTTGGGGACAACAGGGGGACGGTTGGGGGATGGCGGCAAGGGGGCGGTAGGGTGCTGAAATACATATAGTACTTGAAAAAAAGTTATAAAAAGATGTATAAGTATAAGAATTATACATCTTGGAGACAACTAGGAATCCCCTAGACATCTTGAGGACACCCCAACGTCCTCAAATTCCTAGCAGCATCTTGGAGACAGCGACATTGGTGGTGGGATGGTGGCGCTGGTGGTGGCCTTGTGGGGGGACGTCTCCCCCAAGTCCCCAAGTCTCCGAGACGTCCCCCTCTAGGAAACGTGGGGTTTTTGGGGGGGGGGACACGTCCCCGTGGAACACTGGTTTCTTGTAAAGATCTTGTAAATTCCCATATGCTCTTCTCTTGCATTTTGAACGATCTAGAGAATCAGAAAGGATTTGCAAATATCTAATAATCTCTTCATATTGCATATGTGTTTTGTGAATTTGGGTGATTGCAACATTTCTAATTATACTAGCAACATTTTTTACTGTTCCAACACGTCTAGAAGGCTCAAGAAAGTCAAGATTGGCTTTCATTTCATCCAATTGGAGATCATTTGATAAAAGTGCAAATGGGGGTTTGAAGCTTAGATCTGGTGAACAACTTTTTATTGGAGTTGTTTTCATTTTTGCTTCATAAATCCAGCTTCCACTTGTTGGTAAGAAAAACAATTTCCGAGTTTTGTTCTCAAGGTCAAAAAACCATCTAGGTATCTATTAGATTTTGCATATATTGAGCATATCTAGAAAAAATTGTTGTCCAAAATGCATCACGCGTCCATTTTTTTACAAGGTAAAGGTTTAATAAACTTCATTTTTTCATCTTTTGCTTGTTGGATAAAAAAAACATTTATGGGTTTTGTTCTTAGAATCAAAATATTTTTGGGTTTATGTTATTGTCTACACACAGTGAGTAGATTTTTTAGAAATCAAATCACAAGTAAAACTTCTTTTATATTGAGCATATCTCGAAAAAATTGTTGTCCAAAATGCATCACGCATCCATTTTTTTACAAGCTAAAGGTTTAATAAACTTCATTTTTTCATCTTCTGCTTGTTGGATAAAAAAAACATTTATGGGTTTTGTTCTTAGCATCAAAATATTTTTGGGTTTATGTTATTGTCTACACACAGTGAGTAGATTTTTCAGAAATCAAATCACAAGTAAAACTTCTTTTTGCTAGAAAAAACCATTTCCTACAATACGACTTCAATTTTTTTTTAAATTCATAACTTTCACCTAGGTGCTCCATTTTTTGGGTTTATGTTATTGTCTACACAGTGAGTAGATTTTTCAGAAATCAAATCATAAGTAAAACTTCTTTTTGCTAGAAAAAACCATTTCCTACAATACAACTTCAATTTTATTTTAAATTCATAACTTTCACCTAGGTGCTCCATTTTTTGGAAACAAAGAGGCATTGGAAAGGTATTGAAGAGCACTACACAACTATAAGGCTAATTTTTCCATATTTTGTCTCAGGTTCATTTTGTATCAGAATTTGTAATTTTGGCTATTTTGAGCCTATTGAACATTGTATCTTGGAAAAGGCTTTGTAAATGTACTAAACTATAAAGTGCCAACCTTATAATATTTGGGGGCTGATTTTTGATATTATTGTAAAGGGTGGGAGTGTATTGTTCTTTTGGTGTCTTTTACACTCATTCTTGGTGGGATTATACAAGCAATTTGTAATCACGAACTGAGATTAAGTTCCATTAAAGGGGAGGTTAATCATGTTTCTTAAATTTCATCCTTCTATTGTCAGGCTAAATTCAAATAGAACTATTTGTCTTGGAAACAAGGGATAAAGAATCACTGCCTTGAGCAAGATCTAATACCCTATCTTCTTGGACTCGTTCCTAAGCCAAGTGACATTGATCAAATGAATGCATGATTTAACAATAATGACATGGTCTATGGACTGATATGTCTTACTATTCCTAAGGATATTCTACATCATGTAGAGCACACTGAGTGCCCTGTCACTACTTGGACCATCATCCAACAGTTGTATGGAAACATTGAATCTTTATCTAAAAGTGTTGTTTCCTTGGAGAACCAGGCTATTGTGGATGATACTGTGACTCATGTTGCCTCATCTTGTGTGCATACATCTTGTGTGAATGATCAATTTATTGATACCCCATCACCATCACCTAGTGCAGCTTCATATTCCAAAGATGCTTCTTCGAAAGCCTCCAATGATTCATTGCAGTAGGATCATTTATGTCTTTTGGATTCAGTTCATTGGGACCAACTTCTACTAGACATATCATGTTTGTTTGTAGAGTCCCTCATCTTGAATCTACATGACACTATTGAGGACATAAATCTTCTCTTTGAGGACCACTCCTTTAACCTTCAATCTGTTGCTACTTCAAAGTTCACTGTTGCTTCTTTGAAAACTTCCAATGACCTCTTGCAGCAGGACATACACAGTCTTCTTGATTCAGTTTTGTGGGATTATCTCTTGGCAGATCTTCCAGACTTGTTTATGGAAACACATATTGCAGATTTGGGAGACACTATTGATTGTATTCATCTTCTTTTTGATAAAGACGATTCTTCTTAAGTTGTTGTGAGGGAACACCTTGACCCTCTTGTTTATTCTCTACATTATCATTCCTTACTGTTTGACAGGAGTGTGGATACTTCGGATCAGAATTTGGAGGAGACATCTTCAAAGGAGATACTTGAGTCTTTGGCTTGTACTCTACATCAGTCTTTAGGAGATTCTAATTTGTCATCTTCAGCAATGTGGCCTAGAACACCCGATTTGATTGTGACAGCTTTCAGCATCGACATGGGGATACTTGAGTCGACTTCAGACACTTCACACATCTTGCACTTTATTCCTACATATTCCTTCTAGAACTTGGGAGATAGATTGCACATACCTTTGGTTTTGTTTCTTCCTAAAGGGAGGAACGTTCGACGATCATGAACTATCTTCTCCATCCAGTTTCGAGCATCTACCATTGGATCTTTTTGGGGGGGGCTACTTAGTCCTCTTCTTCTCTCTCTATTCTAGTGGGGTGTTCTCTCGCTATTTGTGCGGGTGGGGGTAGCGGTGGTCGGGGGGAGGAGGGGGCGCGGGGCGGGGCTTCTTCTTCTTTGGGGGGGGGGAGGGTGTGTTAAATTTTGAACCAAAAAAACAGAGAAACAAAATTTTGAAACTCAAAATCACACAAGATGAGAACAATACAAGAATTTTATCCTGGGAAAACCCTCCTTCACGAGGGAGAAAAACCCAGCCACAAATGTATCTCTTGTATATTAAAAACTGAAATAGCAGCAATCAGCTTACAACTTGACCCACAGAAGAATAGCACCTCTCATAGATGCATGCTTACAAAAGAACTCTGTTTTCTCCTTAATATCAATTTGCTCTTCAAAAGATAACAACCTGCTGTAGATAGCGAACTCCCCCTTGAAAGAACGACTTTTCTTCTTTTTATTTTCTTTTTTTTAAGCAAGAATCAATCCTCAAATAAGGAGACGCATTTACAATTTCCTATTTTAAGGAGGCGTTTCAGATTGCATGTCAGTTACACTTGCATGTAGACCTTTTAGAATAAGTTGTTTCAGTGAGTTAGCCAACTGACATAATAGCTATTTAAAGAAGATACCTCTATTGCTAGAAGATACCTCTTGCTGCAATGACAATAACTATTTAAGGAAGATACCTCTGCCGCTAGAAGATACCTCTTGCCGCTTGTTGGCATTTCAAATCGCACCTCTAGAATGTGTTCTGGAAACGGACAGCTATGTGCAGTAAACTGCTCTTCGAATTAGGAGGGGAAACTCCCTCTTTTGCTGAGTTGCATAAAGAAAAGTAATCTAAACTTAATTACACCTATCTTTTTGGTTCAGCTGCGAGAACACAAGGTTATAGAACACTAGATGTTGCGGCTGAGGTTTTCCCTTTAATGAAACTAGACAGCTACAACTTAACCTACGCTTAAAACGTTTCCACCCTCTCAAGTAAACGCAGAGCAAGAGAGTTTGGAAATGGACGAGTTTGATTTCTGACAAAGATACTTAAATAAACTATTCTTCAACATACGTTTTAAGGCAAGCTGAAAAAGAGATCATAAAAGTATTACGAAAATATGAGACTTTTATTTCAAGGTAGACAAAGCACGCTCAAGATTTTATTTACTCATACTTCTAACACAAAACAAAGAGACGGAAACTTGAGATATTTATATCAGGGTAGACAAAGCACGCTCGAGATTTTATTTACTCAAGTTTCTGGAACAAGGATTACAACTTCGGGACAGCAAGTTGTAGCAACACGCTTGCAATATGCGATCAACCTAATTATAATCAACACAACACATGCACTAAACAAGTATTTGCAGCTAAAGAGGCATGCAAACTTGCTCCTTACACAAAGTGAACAATACTGAATAACAAAGAGAAGGTACTAAAGACACTTATGTCTTGTTATCACAAGCACGGTTAAACTAACATGAGCAAACACTGCTCTTATTTATAACTAAGCAGAGGAGTAGGAAACCCTAAAATCTCCTTGCTTTTACAACTGAGACTTGCCAACATGCAAGCTTTATTTCTAATTCTAGAAAAGATAAAACATCTAAACCTAAGAAAGCATCTAAAATGGAAAGTGCCAACTCGTGACAACTCGTTACAACTATTTTCCTTCTTCAAAGAATGGATAAGAATTGAGACAAGAATAGAAAGAAAGCTTCGAGAAAGCCTCTAGAAGATTGTCGCTTTAAATCTCTCACACCTCTGCCAAAAAGCAGGAAACTGCCTCTTCATCAAAAGTGTTGATACTATCTTTAGCTGTATTCCGCTTTTCTAAGATCTTCTCCTTTGTTGCGATCAAACTTAGTGAATCTTTGACATCTTCAGCTTCTTTCTGAGTTCTATTCTTGAAAATCATTGCAACCTCAAAAGATGGCTTGGCGGCTCTGCAACTTTATGCATTCTGACACTTGTCCTTTCGCTCATACTACTCCCTCTGCACGTTCTTCAACTGAGATGATGAGGTTTTATGTCCATGATGATACTGAAAAACACTTCCCAACATCATCCGTTCAGATAATCGTGATACAACACTTGTTTGGCTCTGAATTCAATGGGAGAGTACTCCATGCTGAAAAACTTTGAAGATTGACTGTAATCTTGACTATGCTCGGATAAGCTCAGCACAAACCCTAAAAATACCTTGCTGATTTTCTTCGTCAAACGGATGAATTTTTGGAATTTTTTCTGAGATATGGGTTTTGTTTAGAATCTCATCACAAGCAGACCCAGATCGTCCATTTTTGAAAATCCTGAATGAAGACTGAAAAAGCAGCAAACCCTAATTTTCTCTGAAAAAGCGGAAAAAGTTGGCATTTGGGTATTGTTCTTGAGCATATTCTGGATGAACCCATTTGGTTAGACTTTGAAAACCTTGAAGTTTCACTGAAAAAGCAGCCACTTGAAGTTTCTCTGAAAAAGTTGTGATGTGGATTTTGTCCAAAAGAAGGTTTAGCATAGACCCAGAAGATTAGAAATTGTAAAATTTGAAGTTTTCTCTGACATGCAAGATAAAAAGTAACTGCTGCAACCTTGAGAAAATTCTTCTAAAATTATCCAAAAGATAGAACTAGTATAAATCAGCTCGCCGAAAATTGAAAACAATGGCCTCCTTCTTCAAAGATTTGATGTTCTGGATGAAGTAGTATGAAAAAGCAACCCTTCTTGAGTGTTGATCTTGAAAATTTGTTGAAAAACCAGCAAGTTAAACTCTTGAATCTTGAAAATATGGGTTTGAAGTTGCTGCTTTATTTCTCCTTGAAGGCCACCTGCAAAAATAATGAAAAATAAAACACTAAAGTGCTTTAAATATGCTTTGCCTTGAGAAAACAACTTTCTTTTGCCCTAATTCCTCAAAACCCTAATTCAAGATTGTGTAATGAACTTAGACTTTGGTCTTCAACTTCAATTTTTGAAATTTCCAAAAATTTGACTAAGGCATGAGAAGTTGGGCGCCTTTTTGAGGTATGCCATCCTTTTTTCCAGACTTAGCCAATTTTTCTCCATTTTCAACTTCTGTTCAATTTTCAACCCTGTTTCAGCTCTATCTCCAGGCTTCTAGATTGATCCGACGAATGAACTGAACGTTGCATCACGGAGCTTGATCGAATCTGATGACATGATTCTGGAGACATCATCTGCTAAAAACTTCATTTATCCCTTCGAAATGTCAGGTGCCTATCCTTGAAAAGGGTGCCCATTTTCTCCAGTGTTAGCCATTTTTACTGATCTTCAATTTTATGCTTGTCTTATGATCTTCAGATGAATCCATGATTCTGGGCGTTGTACTGATCAAAATGACTAGCTGGCGGATTCACTGGATAGCTGAAATGGTTCTGGAAGGGGTCCTCTGGATACCTCGTCTTTGAAAACTGACATTTGATGGCTCAAAACCCTAGGCGCCCTTCTCCTTCAGGGGCGCCCATAGCTTCCAGTGTTAGTTTTATTCTGAGTTTTTCACTGTTGCTTTCAACTATCTTTTCTCTCACTTTTCCTCCTCTGTTCGCGTTGCGACATCTGACGACTGCTGACTCTAACGAACGAGCTAATGGATTCGTTGGAGAGCTGGATCCAGTCTGACGAAGTCATGTTGGAGGTGCCTTTTGCAAATTCTATCATTAAACCTCTTAAAATCTTGGGCGCCCTTCTTCTCTAGGGGCGCCCATGTCTACCAGTGTTAGAATATTTTCATCCTTTTTCACTCCAGAGTTCTAAACACCTCTCATCATGGCCCTTGTTTGATCTAACTTTTCCAGAAACTGAGTGATCTGATGAGCTGACGAAGACATCCGCTGTGAAGCTGGCCTGAAACTGAACAATGTTGCTTGGGAGAGCCAATCCCGATTCCATCATCTGGTGCCTTGAAAAACTGGGCGCCTATTCTCTTCAGGGGCACCCATGTTTAGCAGAGTTAGAAATTTTTATGCAATTTTCAACTTTCAACCTCATTTGACGTGCTTTCCTTGTCTCGGCTATCGAAAATAAAAAATATTCTAAGGCATGAAGGTTTGGGCGCCCAAACTGAGCAGGGGTGCCTGGTGTCTCCAGTGTTAGCCAAAATTTATCATTTTTCAACTTTTCCATCTTTTTCTCGCCTTTCTCCGTTTCTTGTGCACGTTTATCGTTGACAGCTTCTGCTTGATGCTTGAACATCTGATTCTGACACCTGGCAGCTGACTGACCTCCATTGATGACCTTGGATCTCCGAAACAACTTCTGAAAAAGCAGAATAAACCCAGTAGAGTAAAACTGATCTTTTTGTGATTCTGACTGCACCAGCCTGATGAGGAAGTCTTTTAAGCCAATCAAAATCAGTCTCAACCCTAGAATCCAGACTTTCTATTTTTAGAAAATTTTATAAGTATCCATTTCTTGAGAAACCCAGAAAAAGTTTATATTTTTAGAAAACTGCTAAAAATAGAATTTTTCCTCAAATTTAGGGACGAAAAACTGAAATCTAGGTATTTTAGGTTTGATCTTTTTGAACCGACCCAGATTGTCAGATTTTGAAAATTACAAGGTTTTGACCCCCATGCAAGACATGCAAACCCCAATTTTGACCTTTTTGATAGATTTAACAGTGTCTTGACTCATTTCTTCAAAATGCCTAAGTGTAGCAAAAATTTTAATTTTGGGGTACAACACCGCTACCACATTAACACTCCCTCTTAGCTAGGGAGGTATCTTTTCAGATATTCATGTCATGGAGTCTCTTGACATGAAATCCACAATGGCTACACCCATTTGTGGAAAAGAGAAACATGTGCACAAGTGCCCATCACAGAATCTCTCAACGTGATGTCGTCATAGTCTCTCAACATGACGTCCACCATGGCTACTCCCAGAGGGTGGATAAACACAAGTACAAGGGAATCATCACAGAGTCTCTCAACGTGATGTTGTCATGGAGTCTATCAACATGACATCCACTATGGCTACTCCCATGAGTGGAAAGAGCAACAAGGACTTTCACCTCAAATTTCTTCATCTCAGAGAAAGATGCATTACAAGGGCTTTCACCTCAAATTTCTCCATCATAGAGAAAAATGCATTACAACATGAGGCAAGAATCACTGAAGCTAAGACTCTCTCAACAAGAGCATCATTCTCCACAATACCAAGCTTATCTCGAAATTAAGAAAACTTCACTCTAGGAAGTGGCTTGGTGAGAATGTCAGCTGTCTGCTCATCCGTGCAAATGTACTTGAGCTCAACTGCTTTGCTTTGAACCATATCTCTTAAATAATAATACTTGATCTCCATATGCTTGGTTCTATCATGAAAAACAGTATTAACTGAAAGCTTCACACAGCTTTGGTTGTCACAAAGAATCATAGTTGGTTCCAAAAACTGCCCAAACAGTCTTGCAAGAAGCTTTCGAAGCCACACTGCTTCTCGAGCTACCACACAAGCTGCCACATATTCAACTTCAGTTGTACTTTGAGCCACACATGATTGTTTCCTGCTACACCAGGAAATCATAGTTGAACCTAAGCTGAAACAACAACCAGAAGTGCTCTTCCTGTCAGGCACACACCCTGCCGAATCTAAATCAGAAAAACCTTGCAATTTCAGATCTTCACAAGAAGTATATTTCAAACCATATCCCACTGTACCACGCACATATCTCAATATATGCTTAGCTGGAACAAGATGAATTTGTCTAGGCTCACACATGAACTGACTGAGAGTGTTAACAGCATAACATATATCAGGCATAGTATTGACCAAATACATCAATGATCTAATCAATTGCCTATACATAGTGGCATCAACTAAATCTGAACTGGCTACAACCTCATGTAACTTTTTTAGATTTGCTTCCATGGGAGTTGACATAGACTTGCAATCTAACATACCAAGTCTTTTCAAAATGTCAATAGCATATTTCCCTTGACTCAAGATAATCTCATTTGGTCTTTGCCATACTTATAATCCAAGAAAGTAATGCATAAGACTGAGATCTTTCATCTCAAATTCAGAAGCTAACTCTTTCTTACATTTAGCAATAAGATCATCCTCTCCAGTAATAAATAGATCAACATAAAGAACTAAAATTAATGCTTTATCATCAATTACCTTGAAATAGAGATTTGGATCTGCATCATTTTTGAGGAAGCCTAAGCTCAATAAATAATGATCAATTCTTTCATACCATGCACGTGGAGCTTGCTTAAGGCCATACAAAGCTCTTTTCAATCTGCATACATGTGATTCCTTCTCATGAATCACAAAACCCTCTGGCTGCTCAATAAATACCTCTTCTTCAATTACACCATTCAAGAATGTCGTCTTTACATCCATTTGATGTAATTTCCATCCTTTAACAGCTGCAATAGCAATAATAGTTCTAATGGAAGTATATGGAGCTACAGGAGCAAATGTCTCCTCATAATCTATACCTTCCTTTTGAGAAAACCTTTTTGCTACAAATCTAACTTAATACTTTTCAACACTTCCATCAGCTGCATGTTTAATTTTGAACAGCCACTTAGAAGAAACAACAGATTTACCTTTAGGCCTAGGAACAATATCCCAAATGTCATTCTTGATAATGGATTGATATTCTTCCATCATGGCATCTCTCCATACATGCTGATTTGAAGCCTCTTCAAAACTTGAAGGCTCGGATTCAATAATATGACTCATTAAAGCAACATAACCTGCAAACTTATGAGGTCTCTTACTTTCTCTGAAGGTGCCACGAGGGGCTGCATATTTTTCAGCCTCTTGCATAGTATGCCTAGCCCACAAAGGTCTCTTCTTGTCAAATGAAACATTACTTGGTCCAAAAGAGGAATCTATAGGATCAACAGGATCTTCTAATTCAAGAGTCTCCCTCTGAATCTCAGAAGGGGAATCAGGGGCAGCAATTTCCATATCTTGAGAAGTCTCATGATCTTCTCTATCAATTTCCATAGTAGCCCCTTTAGATCTTTTGCAAGCTACATCTTCTTCAAATGAAACATCTTTGCTGATTTCAATCTGTTTTTGTCCTAGAATGTAGACCCTGTAAGCTTTTGAAGATTCACTGTAACCAACAAAAATTCCCTTCTTGCCTGAAGGTTCTAACTTAGACCTTTTATCTTTAGGTACATGAATGTAAACTGGACACCCAAAAATTCTGAAATGACCAACTTCTGGTTTGATACCTGTGAATGCTTCTTCAAGAGTCATATTGACTAAAATTTGATGTGGGCTACGATTCTGAACATAAACAGCTATCCTGCAAGCTTCTGCCCAAAGAAAAATTTGTAGGCCTTGATCATCGATCATGGCTTTCGCTGCCTCAACAATAGATCTGTTCTTTCTTTCTGCAACTCCATTTTGTTGTGGATTATAAGGGACATAAAACTCCCTCTTAATCCTAGCTTCAATACAAAAATTTAGAAAGACACCAGAAGTATATTCACCCCCATTGTCAGACCTTAAAACTTTGATCCTCTTATTAGACAAATTCTCTACTTGAGCTTTGAACTCTTTAAATCTAGACAGCACTTCATCAGACTCTTTAGATTTTAGAAAATAAATCCAGGTCTTACGTGAGAAATCATCAATAAAGTCACATAGTACCAAAAACCACTTAATGAAGCAACAAACTTAGGTCCACACAAGTCAGAATGAATCAGCTCTAAAATTTATTTTGCTCTACTTTCACTATTGTGAAAAGGACTTTTAATGTTTTTACCTAAAGCACAACCTTTGCAGACACCATCATGTTCTTGATTGACCTTTGGAAGACCAACGACCACCTTCTCCATGGAAGAAAGAGTTCTGAAATTTAGATGAGCGAATATTTTATGCCACAGCTCACTAGTAATCATGGAATCATGTGCTAAGGCTTGAATAGGACGAGCTGAAAGTCTATATAGACTCTCATGACGAACACCAATTTCACGAGCTGTCTTAATGCTAGAGTTCTTCTTCCATGCAAGAACTTTGCCTTCAGCAAATGCAACTTGGTATCCTTTATCTTTTTCTCTTGATTCGAGGAACGAACAGCACATCACTCAGATGAAGAGGAATTCCTGAATCAAAATGAAAAGATGTAGTTCCAGCACCTTTCAAAGAATAACAAGCATCATCACCAATAATAACTTGCAAATGAGTATTCTTTTCTATCAGATTAGAAAGATGCTCTCGGTATCCTGTAATATGGTGAGAAGCTCCACTGTCAATTAGCCAAGTATCACTATCAGTAGGAACATTACTTGAAAGAGCTAATATAAACAAGAAACCCTCTGAATTTTCACTTGATTCTCTATGCGGAGAAGCATTTTCAACATTTGTAACAGCAACTTGATGCTTAGGTCTTGTTGAACAATCTCTAGCAAAATGACCATACTTGTCACATCTGAAACATTAAATCCTAGATAGATCCTTCTTCTTCTTAGGTTCAGGGGCTGAATCAGAATTCCTATCTTCGTACCTCTTGAAATTTCCTTTCCTTCCTTTCCTTTTAGAAGTATGGGCAGCAAGGACATGATCTTCTTCATGGTGAGATCTTCGCCCATTTCCTCTCGCCTCCAATCTGCATTCCTCTTGAATACAATCAGCTCTCAAACGATCAAACTTGGGTAGATCATCTCTTCCACTAATCCCCTGAATGAAAGATTCCCAAGAGTGAGGAAGGCTATTCATGGCCAACATAACCAGGTCTTTGTCCTCAATAGAATCTCCAATACCATTTAGTTGATCCTTCAATTCTGTAATCTTCATGAAGAAAGATACAACAGATTCTCCTCTAGCCATTTTAATATGTAAGAGTTAACGTCTCAACGCTAGAGCGCTGCTAGTGTTGTTGAATTCATACAAACTTTGAAGACTCTCAAACATCTCTTTAGCTGAATTCAACTTGGATATAACAGGTACCAGATGATCCTTATCAAAATCAATCAATATCTTCCTTGCCATGATATTGTTCTTCCTCCATTGAGCTTTCTCAATGTCATCAGAAGGTTCAGCTACATCAGACTTCATGTAGTTGAGAAGATCATTTTCTTCAAGTGCAATTAGGACTCTGAATTTCCATGAAGTAAAGTTGGATGCACCATCCAGCCTGTCTTCAACTTTGAGTCCATTCACTATTGTAGGAAGCTGAAATAAACAAGCTAGGAGACAAGCAAAGAATATTTCAAAGCTTAAGAGTTCTAGTTCTGGATCTTTTCTTTAGACCCGCTCTGATACCATGTTAAATTTTGAACCAGAAAAACAAAGAAACAAAATTCTGAAACTCAAAATCACACAAGATGAGAACAATACAAGAATTTTATCCTGGGAAAACCCTCCTTCACGAGGGAGAAAAACCCAGCCACAAATGTATCTCTTGTATATTAAAAACTGAAATAGCAGCAATCAGCTTACAACTTGACCCACAGAAGAATAGCACCTCTCATAGATGCGTGCTTACAAAATAGCTTTGTTTTCTCCTTAGTATCAATTTGCTCTTCAAAAAATAACTACCTGCTGTAGATAGCAAACTCCCCCTTGAAAGAACGAATTTTCTTCTTCTTTTTTTAAGCAAGAATCAATCCTCAAATAAGGAGATGCATTTACAATTTCCTATTTTAAGGAGGCGTTTCAGATTGCATGTCAGTTACATTTGCATGTAGACCTTTTGGAATAAATTGCTTCAGTGAGTTAGCCAACTGACATAATAGCTATTTAAAGAAGATACCTCTGCCGCTAGAAGATACCTCCTGCTGCAATGACAATAACTATTTAAGGAAGATACCTCTGCCGCTAGAAGATACCCCCTGCCGCTAATACATTAACAGGGAGGAGGGTAATTTGATATGTACATGGGTACCTAACATGGCTGCATTTGTCGGGACCCATCATCTTTTACAACCTCCTAAGTTGTGCTTAAGGGGGGGTGTCGGTGTAGGTTTTTATTTTCCTAGTGGGTTAATTTATTTTCCCTTATTCCTAGTTTTTTCCTACACTTTATTAAGCTTGCTTCGGATAATAAAGTGAGTTTATTACTAGAAGATAAGTGTGTGGTGTCTCCTTCCTTAAAAGGTGGGTTGTCCACTTTAGGTGGTCCATCTCCACTTTTTGTGGTTGATTCCTATTGGTTGGATTTTCCACCTACATCCTCTCCTTAGTTCTATATAAACTCACTACCTAGCTTGTATTTGCATTAATTCATTCTTGCATGCATCTTTTGCATTGTATCTTTTTAGCTCAGAAGCTCTTAATGCAGTATTGTCACATTGACATTGCATGATCTCTCGGAGTCCTGGTTTGCATTCTTATTTTTTCCAGTTTATGTAACTTTGATTTTCTCTTAAAAGTTCCTTGGGTTATTCAATCTATTTCAGATTTCTAACACTCATTTGATCATTAATTTAGAGAAGCCAAAAAACACATAACTCATAGTAAACTACTACGTCAATAAACTGTTGCATCAACCTGGATACATGTAACACTGAATCAATGATCAATGAAGGTATAGAAAGATAAGATGGGTCAAAGGTGATGCTCCACTTTTAACCTTTAGCCCCTTTTAATCTTGTGGTTGTTGCCTCCTCAAATTTTGAAATTTTAGTTATGAAGTTTTACATCTACTAGTTAGCCTTTATTTTCTTCTCTCATGGCTTACTCCATATGGTTTGAAAGTCTTTTCAAATAATTAGAACTCTATCAGTGGAATTTGTGAAGGGAGAGGACGTGAATCTACGAACTCTATCAAATATAACCCATTCCAGAATCACTACATTGGAATATAATTGTGTATTAAGCAATATTTCCAAAAGAATTACAACTAAAACATTACATATTATTGTTTTATAGGAGAATGTACTTTATGCTCTATAGTATATACCGTTTATTTGAGCTATAAAACAAAAACAAAAAACAAAAAAGTAAAACATTTGCCAATAAAGCACTAAGGAAATTTGTTAATCTTCAAGAAAACCATCACAAGTCATCATAAAAGTCATAATCACAAATATAAACTATACAAAAGTAGGAAATACCAGATTGATGATAGATATGCAATGAACAAAAACTCTTGCCTAATCGTGGCATTAGGAAAAAGCATTCCAAAATCAAAATGCATTAATCCATAATTTCCTTCACCATGGATACCATGTACAACAAACATAAACTACTCAGCTTTAAAATGTAAAAAAAACCCAGAAGGATATCATAATAGTCTAGCAAATGAAACTGATTAGTTACAGTATTCATATAATATTGTTGTTCTTTTATTTGCTTAATAGAAAGTTTGAGAAAAATACAGGGAATACCTTTTAGGGACACGTGGCAAAGCAACATCACATGAATAATCCTTTGTCAAAAGTTCATCAATGAATTCATCCACGTGACTCAATGTAAAACCTGTACCTGAGAAATTCTCCATTAAGATCGTAAAAAGACATGTTCACAAATAGCAACATAAATAAAACTAAGATCACATTTTCAACTCTTTAGTATGTATCACACAGTTATAATAAAAAAGAACATGATATTTAGCACAAAAACAAAACCATTATGCAGTATGTAAAGTAGATTGGACGTTAATTATAACAACTTCCATCTGGGCGCTTGTATCGTAACTTTCGGTAGTCATTGTACAAAGGTTCCAAATATTGGTATACATCGGTTGGTTTACCAACAGGACGCAAATAAAATGCTCCAAGAATTCGAACATATCTGATAGTTACACAATTTGTTAGGAAGGTCATTAAGAATAAAAAGGTCTATATTATTGGAATTAAAGCAAATAATGTTTTGTACGCAACACAATATCCTTGGGAGTTAATATGAATATAAAGAGAATCAAAATATTTGCTGAATAATAAAACAAACCCTCCATGCATAATTACTTGTTAATGTTTTGAGATTTCCATGGGTTAACATTTCAAATCATGTATTTGGATACAACTATGTTTTTTTTATTCCAAATTTTCAGGTCTACCTTCTAGGCGGCCTCTTCTTTTCAAGGATATATGGATCAATCAAAATCAACCATGTATATGTAGAATTCAAAGAGATGGTTGGCTAATTGTAAACAACAACACATACTTCAAGTCAACGTTTCCTAAGGTCTTCTTCATAGCATGAATATTAACAAAAACCTATTCATCTTAAAATATGATACAAAACCAATTTTACACACGTATAATATGGCATTGAAAGCAATTAAATTTTCTTTTTAAGCATCAAACTATATGCATCTCGATGAATTTCACTCCTCGTAGCGATCACTTGCCCCACATCTCCCTCATCATAAAATTTATAGTAGAATTTAATTCAATTCACTTGGCAATCCAAGGGCCAGGACTGCCAGGGGGTGACAAGCTAAAACAAACTCTATCGTATTATATAGGGAAGCTATTTAAAATGTCAAAGTACAACCACCACAATGTTCAGAGAATCAAAAGAAAGAGAAATCAAAAACAAAAGAACAATATGCTAGAACTATAGTGCAAGATTGTGTTATATAATGTTTTGTACGACAATTTGAGAGATCAAATGTTCAGCCAGATTTATCATATCTTCATGCCTATTTGAAAAACAGCTATAATAAACATGAGAAGAAGACAACAAGATGGCATGGCTATTATAAGAAATGCAACCACTCACTTCTCACTTGTTCATATTCCATGTTTACTGACTTTCTGCATGTGCTGCAGAACAGTTGTGATGAACAGGGATGACACTGTGCGAGCTGTATGGCATAAGATATTGAGAGTTAGGACTTTGTGGTATGACCACATCTATTTGTAATTATCCTTAACCAAATGGTGGATACAGCAAGTGACATTGAACACTGCCATTGTACTGTAAGATGGTGAATATATCAAATGCTCTTGGATCAACCACCTCTCCTTAAGAAGCAATGCTCATCATTGCAACAAGTTGGAAAAGTAGATGTTTTAAAGCAATCTATAACTTGAGTTCTCATGAACCATTTTCCAGGATTGATCTATGCTAATAGTTTTCTACAGCATCTATTGTGTCTAACAAAGGTGGAAAGTAATGGCCCAAGAGTTCTGCATAAAGAACTAGTTGAACAGCAAGATATGCTAGAAAATTGAAATCGAAAGCATTATCTCCAACCTTCTTAGTGATACAGTACGGGGCATGCCAAAGAGAAAAGAGCTTGCAATAAGGTCTTGTAAGTCTTCTCTTCTCGAAAGAAACCATACTCGGTCACTGACTTTGAATTGGTGTGGTGCTCAATGTTGATCATGGCATTGCTTGCTTTTAGGATTTGTCCTCTGCATAATGGCTTGCGGTTGCTACTCAATGTGCCCAATTAATTTAGGAGCTTTGCCAGCTTCTTTCTGAGATGAAGAAGTTGTTAATGTTGATGGTAGCATACATAGGGTAACTTATATCAATGAGCTCCAATGGCCAAAAACCCAAACAAACTTCAAACAGATTACTTTTAGAGTTGTGAACAGCTCAGGCATAGATATGCTCAACGGAAGGTAGAATTTTATCCCAAGCGTGATGCTTTTTGGAAGTGTACATATGAAAAAGATGCACAGCATTCCTATTTCCATCAGTATGAAGATGGAGTATAGTGAACTTAATAAACTTTGTATCCATCAATGACAAAAACATTTGAAAAATATGCTCAAGAATTTGGTACCTCTGTCTGTTATGACGGTGGATGGTAATATAAAGTGAACCATTCATTCTAGAAATACAATTTAGTTGATAATCTGTCCACTACTACAAAAGCATGATCATTATTGTGTTTGATAGCGGGTAAGCCTGAACAAAAATCCCTGGAAATTGATTTCTAAAGTTTTTAGCTACCAGCAAAGGAGTATGCATTTGTTGCTTCTTGTTGATATGCTCGTCTATAGCACATGTGCTGTAGGGTCTCGTGTATTTTGAACTATTGACCAAAGATGTGGGCAACAGAGATATCTCTTCAATAACACTAAGGACTTTTCAACTCCACAATGACTTGCAATCTTTCTAAAGAAACTCTCCCTTATCAATTTTTGTATTTTGCTTCTTGTGTTACATACAAATCTATTTTGCAGTAGTAACCATGAATTAACTTATCACCCCACAAAATCCTGATAAATTTCTACAAAGCCTGAACCTAATTTGTACGGTTCTCGACAAGTGTGCATCTTACATCTACATACATCAAGCACAAAAATAAGAGCTTGAACCAGGATCAACCCAAACAATCTGCTGCTAGATTAACACTTCCTTTATTATGCATGATGTTCAAGTGCAACTTTCAAGATATAAATACCATTTCTAATCCCTCTTTTAATACAATCTGTTTTGTGTCCGCAAAAACTACAACAGAATGGGAGCAAAAACTACAACAGATTGTGATTTGTATGGATGATGGACTCTTTTCCCAATATCAAGTGCTTCTAATGCTTACATGCATGGACGATGGCATAAAGCCCTTGGTGATATGTTGTCTATATTCTTAATGAAGTTAATACAACAATGAATGTCTCATTTTGCTAAGCATTTGGATGGACAAATTGAGAGAGGAAGCTCCAAATGCATTCTTAGATGAATCAATCTTAATCTCACATGGTTGTTGAAGATTTGAAAGCAAGAGCACTAATACAGAATAGAGTTTGTATTTCGATTCTTCAAATGCTTTCTATAGCACAAAAGACCAATCGAAAGTCCATACACATTATCTTTGGCAACTTGGTTAAGGGGCCAAATGTATAGTAGAAATTGTAAAATTTTGTGAGGGTGTTTGCTAAAGCCCATTCTTGAATGACACAAACATTAGCCAAATCAATATATACCAAGGTTACCCCAAGTTTCCAGGACGGGGACGGCAGGGGACGGCGGGACGAGTCCCCAAGTTTCCGATTTTTGAGGCCAAAATTAGGGACGGCAGGGGACGGCTATATAAAATATAGGGAAAATTTAAAATATTCATATGAAAACATGGATAAAGCATACATAATATATGTTATATATAGCATTTGTGTTCAATATTCTTTGTCAGTACTCAATACACATTGAAAATTCAGAATTAACATACATGAATCATAATACAACCTCCAAGTTATACTTTATAAACTTATATCAAATTACATAAGGTTATTTCCAGCTCACAAATTGTTGCACTCAAGGAGTTTTGGGCATCAAATTGCCTTAATATTCAGCCTATTTCCAATTGTGAAGAACTGTTTAAAAAGGTCAAAATCCTAAGTCTTTGTCTCTAAAACCTGTTAGTGAACAGCAACAAATAAATTCAAGTTTACACACTTTTGGAATAACTTTTTGTTATTTTTATATATCTCTAATAGAGCATCAAATATTTATCTTGTGAGTGTTCCAAATATTGTGAAAGATATATGAAAATAATTTAAACGAACAACTCAAAAACCAAAAAACTGAAAACTATTATATATATATAAATTTTATTTTTAAAACATGTTTTGACGTGGGGGACTGCTGGGGGACGGCTCAAGCGTCCCCTGGCCGTCCCCTGCCGTCCCCGGGACTGGTCAGCCGTCCCTCTTTTGGTCAACCCCGTCCCCGGGACGTTTCCTGAGATTTCTGCAAAAAGAGGGACGGTCCCCTGCCGTCCCCTAGTACCCGGGACGTCCCGAGAACGGGTACGGGGCATTTTTTGGGGGGGACGCGTCCCCGGGTTTCCCTGATATATACTCCATGTGTGTAACAATATACCCAAGATGTTATATCTCCTCCATGGACAAAAAATATTTCTCCATATTTGCATACAATCAATGATGTTGCATTCACAAAGAACCTCTACTAAACACAAAAACCAAAACAAAACCAAGCCAAGTTCTAATCCCAATCTAAATCCAACTTGGGTCTAAAAGGAGTGTGGCCCAGCCTAACCATTCGGCCTCAATACACCTAATGCATACTCAAGCTGAATGGTCAAGGCTAGGGCCGCTCCTAAGGCAAACCCATAGAGAACCCACAAGAAAAAAAATTAAGTTTAAAACAAAACCTAACTAACCCAAGTGCATTTTTTGAAGAATTTGGAGCTCCATAAAAGCAATAAAATTATGAAAAATGGCACATGTGATGAAGGTCCATGTGACCTTGAAGGTCTTAATTTGAACTTGTTGGTAAAGATTTTCCCGTTGACCTGCCCTATATTGCAATAGGGAATGCACCAAGGGCATTATCCCCAAACCCCGTGAAGAGCACTAGCCCTCAACCCACTAGAAATGCAACCCCCAAACCCTTCTCTAACTTAAAAAAAGCAAAAAATAAAAATTGTTTACGGCTGCAAAGATGGAATAGCTGTTTTCTTCCCCTAAAATTTTCTTGAATAAGAACCAATTAAATGAATTCCATTTATACTTTTGGTTTGTCAAATCAATCCCAATTCTAGTTAATGTTGCCATAATATATAACATTTTAATATATTTTTAACATTTATGATTTGGCAAGTGTCATTGCATTATCAATTATTAGTTGTGTTCACAGTTATGTATTTAATCATGTACATTTTTATGCAAATTATGGTCATTTTAATGGTTTTAATATATTGTACAACTCAACCCAACTATATTGAACTTTAGGGGAGAAAAATGTTAGAATATTATTATATACTTGTTAATGGTCAATATTATGTTAGTTTAGTTTTATACTGTAGAAACAGTATCTGTTAGGTAGATTGTAGGTAGATAATTGATATCTACAGTAAATCTTCTTTTATATTATGTAACTTCTTTTTTCATGTTAATACGATGAAATCCTTTACCATTCACATGGTATTAGAGCAAACTAGGGTATCTAAGAAAATTCGTGGCTGCTAGGTCTTGAAAAATATTGAGGTTTTTTGTTGATATTTTTCGTGGGTTTCTTCTCACAGAAAATCGAAACCCTTCTCTGAAAAATTTCGTGGTCGTGTTTCTTCTCTTTCTGAACCCGTTTTTATTCCTGCAAGTTCGCGTGTTTTTTTAAGCCGTGACTTCTGGTTTTGTCTGGTCATAAATCCGTGTTTTTCTTTTAGTCGCTAGGCATTGTTTGCTGAGCGCGATTTTCTCTATCTGGCCGTGCGACCTTCATTCCTGTGCGCGTCTTTTGTATGACGCATTTCTGAACGCGATTTTCGTGCTTCTCTACTCTTTAGCCCGCATTTTTATTTATTCTTGGCGTTCGTTTTTTTGTCTAATTTGAGACGCATTTTCCTCCAGTTGCTGCGCATCACGATTTACAGACCTGGGTGCACGTTTTTTGCTCATTTTGAGCTCGATTTCTTTAGAAATTTGGTCACGTTTTGGATGCGATTTCATGCTTCTGAAGGCCACGGATTTCATCTTCTGAAGGACGCGATTTTCAGTGTTTTATGACGCCTAGGGTTTGGCATTCTTTCTGCCACAATTTCGTGTTTTTTCCAACGAGTTTCTGAAAATTTCTGAAGCTTTAATGGCGGCCAAGGTTTTCAGAATTTTCGTCTAGGGTTTTCACCCTCTGTTTCAAGGCGAAAAATTATTTTGATTGTAGATTCCTTCTGGGTTTTTTGAGATCTCAACTGGGTTGGTCTTCATTTTTTCTGGGTGTCTTGAAGTTCGTGCCTCAAAATTTGTGCAATTGGGTGTTGACGAAATTTTTTGGGTTTCCAGCATCCTTCTCTAGGTCTTCATTAGATCTTCTGGGTTTTATTTTCAATGTGCCTCGAAATCCGTGTTAGGGTTTCTGCTTTGAGTTTGTGCAATTTTTGTTTTCATTTTGCCTTCACCAGTTCGACCTCAGTGCAGTGATGGCATCTCTGACGAACATAATGCTTGAAAGCAGCCAGAAGTTCAACGGGAAGAATTACAACACCTGGAAGCAACACATGATTACGATCTTCAAATATTGTTGCCTCAATCAGATCGTTTTGGGGAACTCAACTCATCCCACTGTAGTCGGAAAGGACCAAGACAAATGGGATGAACGCAACCGGGAAGCCGTCATGCTCATCAAACTCTCAGTCATAGATGAGCAGCTACCTCAGGTATCGTCTGGCATAATTGCTCTGGAAATTTGGGATCATTTGAAAGCCCTTCATGAAACCTTCGACAAGAGCAAAGCGTTCTTTCTCAAGAACATGCTCTTTTCCATCATGATGGATGAGAAAATGTCCTTACAGGAACATCTCATGAAGATTAAGGACATTCGTGATCAGTTGGAGGCAATTGGTCGAACAATGGAGGAAGAAGACATGGTCGTCATTACTTTGAAGAGTCTTTCGCATTTGTATGAGCACTTAATCGAGACGCTGAATATCACCTCCACCAATGTTGATCTCAAATTTGAAGATCTTTGCAACAAGCTCTTGCAGCAGGATCGATGGTGACAATAGTTTGGAAGCGCTACCAGTTCCACCTCCACAGAGCAAGCATTCTCTGCCAAATCTTCTGCTAAGAACAAAGGGAAGGCTCAATCTTCTCAGCCGAAAGGCTCTGGTTCTTCTCAGGACAGCAAAAAGAAGAAGAACATTCAGTGCAATTATTGCCATAAATATGGTCACATGAAGGCTGATTGTCGAATTCGGATGGCTTCTGAACAAAAGAAGCAAGGAGGGTCTCAACAAAAGGCACATGTTGCAGAGCACACTAAGCAGAAAGAGTCTGCATTTTATGCTTTTATGGCCAAGAGAACTGCAGATCCAGTCCACTCTTCTGCCTGGTATATTGATTCAGGGGCTTCTCGGCATTTCACTCATCGTCGAGATTGGTTCACCAAATATGAACCTTTCACTGATTTAGTGATCTTTGGAGGCGGCGAAGAGTACACAGTTGCCGGTAAGGGCAATGTTCAGATTCACTCTGGAGGAAGAAATTTACTATTTCTCGATGTCTACTATGTTCCAGGCATGGAACATAATCTTCTCTCCGTCAACCAGATCATGAAGCATTCTCCCCAGTTGGATGTTATTTTCCATTCGTCCACTTGCAGCATTGTTGATAAGGAGACACGTACTACGATTGCTATGGGACTTGAGGATCATGGTCTGTATAGACTTGTTGATTCCGGTGATTCTCAAGAGCATGCTCTGGCAACCAGGAGTACTTCCATCAGCAAACTTTGGCATTAGCATTATGGGCACTTGAATGTGCACTATCTCTCTCAATTGTCTCAGGAGGGTTTGGTTGCTGGTCTACCTACGATCCAAACTCAAAATCATGGAGTTTGTGGAGCCTGTCAAGCTGGAAAGCAGCATCGGACACCATTCTTGGATGGTGATTCTTGGTGAGCCTCCAAGGTACTTCAATTGGTTCACGCCGATGTATGTGGACTAATGAACACTCCATCTGTTACTGGGTCTAGGTATTTTTTATTATTTGTTGATGATTTCAGTCGAAAAATGTGGGTGTATTTTTTGAAAAATAAATTAGATGTGTTTAGTACATTTCAGCAGTATAAGGCCTTGGTTGAGAAAGAATCAGGTTCTCACATTGTTACTCTACGGTCAGACAATGGGGGGGAGTTTTGTCCAGCTGACTTCTCTTCTTTTTATGCTCAACATGGCATCAAATGTCAACTCACCACACCATACACCCCTTAGCAGAATGGTGTCGTTGAACGTAGGAATCGCACCATTACTGAAATGGCTCGTTCTATGCTGGAGTACAAAAATGTACCTAAGAAATACTGGGCTGAAGTAGTTTATACTGTAGTCTACCTCCTGAATCGGTCACCTACACAGGCCGTTAAGAAGATGACTCCAGAAGAAGCCTGGTCAAGACATAAGCCTAAGGTGGGCCATCTGAAAGTCTTTGGTTCTACAGCTCATGTATGGATTCATGAAGCCAAACGTGCAAAGTTGGACTCCAAGAGCCAGAAACTTATGTTTACTGGCTACAGCGACAATCACAAGGCATACAGGTTGATTGATGTGGAGATGGATCGTCTCATATTCAGTCGTGATGTTGTGATTGATGAGACTACTAGTCCATTTGTTCCTACTTCCAGCCCTACAGATCAGCCTATGAAGGTTCCCGATGATGGTGTTTGTCTTCCTCTTGGTTCCCCTGATGGGAGGGCTTCAGAGCATTCTGACTCTGAAGATGAGGCATCTACCGGTCATGATATAGCACCACCTGATCTTCCTCAGGATTCACATCCAGATGACTTTGTTCCAGAACTCCCAGAAGTTGTTGTTTCTCCTACTCCAGATGTTGGTACTTCTACTCGTCGGCCTAAGTGGTGGCTCAAGACTATCGGAGATCTTCATAATGATGAACTCATTGAGGGTAGATCAGCTCATAGCAAGAGCAAGCAGCAAAACACAGTCAATTATGCTCTTATGGCCAACATACACAGCATCTATGAGCCTCAAACATATTCAGAGGCTAAAGGAATTCCAGAGTGGGAAAAGGCTATGCAGACAGAATACCATAGTCTTCTGAAGAATCACACTTGGGTTCTTTCTGATCTTCCTCCTGGGAAGAAACCTATCAGCTGCAAATGGGTTTATAAGGTCAAGTATCATGCAGATGGCACTTTGGATAAATATAAGGCTAGATTAGTTGCTCGGGGTTTCACACAGCGAGAGGGCATTGACTACAAGGAGACTTTGCTCCTATTGCCAAGATGAGCACAATTCGTCTTTTTCTCGCTATTGCAGCCTAATTCGGATGGACAGTTCATCAGATGGATGTCACGAGTGCCTTTCTCAACGGTGAGTTGCAGGAAGAAGTCTACATGACGCAGCCTCCTGGTTTCAAGGTTGTCAAAAAAGAACATCAGGTATGTAGGCTCGTGAAAGCACTCTATGGACTGAAACAGGCTCCCCGTGCATGGTACATCAAGATTGATCAGTACTTGGTTGATCATGGTTTTCAGCGCAGTCCTTCTGACACTAATCTGTATGTCAAACACTCTGGTGATGATATTCTCTTTCTTGTTGTCTATGTTGATGACTTGATTATTACTGGCAATTCAACACATTTGATTGCAGCAATCAAACAAGACTTGTGCCAGGTGTTTGACATGACAAATTTGGGGCTTCTCCATTATTGTTTGGGTATTGAAGTTTGGCAGACCGCTGATGGTATCTTTATCTCTCAGTCTAAATACGCTCGGAGTCTGCTTGACAAATTTCGGATGCAGGATTGCAAACCTGCCTCCACACCTATGGAGAAGGGGCTGAAGTTATCAGCAACCTCTGATTGATCTCCAGTTGATGAAACGCAATTCAAGCAACTAGTGGGCAGTCTCATCTACCTCACTGCCACTAGACCTGACATCAGTTTTGCAGTGAGCTACATTTCTCACTTCATGATAGCTCCAAAAGTTGATCATTGGCTTGCAGCGAAGCGAGTGCTAAGATATGTTAAGGGAACTTCAGATTATGGCATTTTGTATGGCAGATGCAAGGATCCAAAGCTGATTGGTTATATAGATTCAGATTGGGCAGGTTTAGTGGATGACATAAAATCTACTTCTAGATATGTATTCAGTTTGGGTACAAGTGCTGTGACATGGACTAGCAAGAAGCAACAGGCAGTGGCTCTTTCCTCGACTGAAGTAGAATATCGAGAAACCGTCAAAGCAGCATGTGAGGCAGTTTGGCTCCGCAGGATGCTTTCTGACATGCACATGTCACAAGCAGGTCCTTCTCCCTTGTACACTGACAATCAAGGGGCCTCAAACTGGCCAAAATTCTAGTCTTCCATGAATGTACCAAACATGTCGAGCTTCATTGTCACTACATCCGCAAGCTGGTAGAAGACGGATCAATTCAGCTGCAGTATGTTCCAACGGCGGATCAGACTGCAGATATTCTCACCAAGTCTCTGAGCCCGGATAAATTTGTCAAATTCAGGGGGCAACTTGGTGTTTTTGATTGATTGACCATTAAGGGAGGGTGTTAGAATATTATTATATACTTGTTAATGGTCAATATTATGTTAGTTTAGTTTTATACTGTTTCTACAGTATCTGTTAGGTAGATTGTAAGTAGATAATTAATATCTACAGTAAATCTTCTTTTATATTATGTAACTTCTTTTTTCATGTTAATACGATGAAATCCTTTACCATTCACAAAAAATAGGTGCACCACCAAAGCCAAATTCCACACTTCAACCAACAAAATAGCATACAATTTGTGAAGGAAAAAACTTAATAAGTGTTGAGCACTTGCCAATATGGTGAAAACATTCTTCCAATGCTTGTTGAAGATGAGTATGTCCTCAAGATAAACAATGACAAATGAGAAAGTGAATAGTCAGAGGAAGTCATGAGTGTTGTTGGAGCATTGGTCATGCCAAAGAACATAACGAACCATTCAAACAAACATTTTTTTGCCTTGAAGGTTGTCTTGCAAACATTTGAGGGTTCAACAAGAATATGGTGGCACTTTGAGTTGAATTCTATCTTGATTAGGAACTTGGCACAAAGGAGATGGTCTAGTAAGCGTTCTATCCTAGGAAGAGGATATGGTTCTTTATAGTGATATTTTTAAAGGCTTTGAATCAATGCACAACCTCCATGTGCCATCCTTCTTCGGTGTTAGCACAATTGCACTACCCCAAAATAGTATTGAATTTGATGTCTCTTCATCCACAATTTTATGGATTCACCATATCTCTTCATTTTTTGGGAATGAATGAAAGTATATTGAGTCAATGAAATAAGGTAGTCTTGAGATCACATCAATAGTATGATTTATCGTGCAATTCTTCGGCACATTAAGTGTGTAATGTACCTAGGGATATAGTATTATGGTGCATTAAGTAGTAATAAATAAAGAAATAGGGTGCATATGATTTGTAAGTCATCCCACTAGTTAATTAGAATATAAGTATTTATTCCATGTGCATTGAATATTATATTATGTAAGCAAGAGACTCGTACGAGACATGTCAAGAGTATTGTATGTGTTTGGATTTCATTTTGAGATACAGTGTGGAGTGGCTTCCTTTCAATAAGGAGCATTGTATGGTGTTCACCAACCTCAAAAGTATTGATCTATTTTGAATATATGTAATACCCCTCCGTTTTGCTCTGTTGTGTGAACAATGTTGTTCTCCTTTGTTATGCTTTAGTTCTGTTTGTACTTTGACCTTGTACTTGGTTACGGTTGATCACTATTTTATCGTGATGTCGTGGTGTATCTTGATGTGATGATACTGTATTCTGATGTTTTTATGATGGCATGTTTTGAATTAGCAAAAGTGGATATTCGAATTTATGATGTTTTATGCTTTTGATTAAAGTAATATGTTAGATACGTTAGTTAGTAATACTGTATTGGTGAAGGGGACGGTATCGCATCACTCACTTGCGAACGCCCTGTGATTCTGTGATTTCCTCTTCACGGTGTGTTTTAATTATGGCATATATATGCATGTGGATATACTCTTTGTTTGCAGGTTGACAGGTACATGACATCGACTCCACCTGGTTTTGAGCATGTCCATTGCCCAACGACATTCGATTGGGAGATAGTAGCTAGGTTTCTCGTGCCAAGCCATCACCCTAGTCATAGTGTGTCGTCGAGTCTTAGTCGAGTTAAGTTGCGTTAAATTTGTCCTTTCTCTTTGATTATTAATCACTTGTTATAAAAGAAAATAAATGCTTCTGTAGTTAAAATTGGGGATTAAAATTGATCTGATATTATGTTAGTAATGTAATTTATTTTATTAATTAATTTAATTTAATTAATAAATAATTTAATCATGGATTAAATTAATTTTATTGATTAATTAAATTGATGATGTTTAAATTAGATAAGTTATTCTTTTTAAATTTATGGATTTATTGTTGAAATTAAAAATTGAAGAAAATGTTTCAAATTGCATTTTTAGGAAATTTGGAGTTCAAAATTTTTTTAAAAAGAAAGATATTTGTTATTCTGTTTTTGAAAATTTATGAAGGTGGTTGCATGGATATTTTGAGAATTTTCTTTATTATTTGAATTTTCTTCATAAGTTTCTGCTCAACAAGTATGAAAATTTGAGAATAAAGGAGAGGAAGAAATTTTTGCATTTTGTGGGTTTTGGATTGAAGCTGTGGAATTTGTTGAGCTGAAATTGGAATCAAGACAGGAACCTGTGCACCATCTGGATCTCCTCACAAACTCAAAAAAATACCAAGTTCATATCTTTAAATTTAGTTGTTTTTGAAATTTTATTTGTATATGTTTTGTTGTTGAAAATCATGTTGAAAAATATTTAAACCCTCTGTTTGATTTGCAAAACAAACCCAGTTTAATTCTTGTTTCAAAAATTGGAAGAAAACCTCTGTTTTGAAATGATTTGTTTCAAAAGAAAAATGAGATTTTTGACTGTAAATGGTTGTTCTTATTTTGTTTTCTCAATTTGTTTTGCAATTTCAATTTGTGAAAATATATACATATATGTATATATATATACATATATATATGTATACATACATACATATATATATACATACATACATACATACATATATATATATATATATATATATATATATATATATATATATATGAGTAAATTTCATTTTAGCAAGGTTATGCTGGCCAAATTTTTGGGGAAAATGCCCATCAAGCAGATTAAAATCTGCAGGGTTTGAAAAACCCATTTATTTTGTTAAAAAAAATGTTTTTTTTTTTCTAATTAAAAAAAGAAATTTTGATGAAAAAAAATGGAGGGAGGCGCTGGGGGCTCACCCCCACTGCGCCCCCATGGGAGGCATGTGGGGGGAGCCGCGCCCAACGGGGACCCCCAGCCGCCCCACAGTGGGTCGATTGTGCAAACACAACCGATACCCACAGTAAGGGCCGACTGTGTTTACACAGCCGCACCCACTGTGGGTTCAGCTGTGAATGCAGTCGGTCGCCCTTTCAATGGCGCGCGACCCGAAAAACGTGAGGGCTTTTTTTTAAAAGTCAAAAAAATATAAAATAAAAATTGTTTATTTTAATATTTTTTTATTAATATATTTTATAATAATAAAATATAGTTATTTTAATATTTTATTATTATATTTTATAATAATAAAATATGTTATGTTAATATTTTATTATTATATTTTATAATAATAAAATATGTTTATTTTAATATTTTATTATTATATTTTATAATAATAATGTTTAATATTTTATTATTATATTTTATAATTTTAAAATATTAATGTTTAAATGTTGTATAATTTCGTTTCATATATTCAAGTTATGTTTTTTTTTGTGGCATGACTTAAGTCAAATTGAACAAATTGAAAACATGAGAACTTTAGTAAATCATTGTTTGATTTTTAAAATATTATTTTAAAGGAGAAGTGATTATGATTTAAATAATATGTTTCTTTTAAGACCAGTTAATTGCTTTAAAATAGATATAAGGAAATGAGGAAGCAATAATTATTTATATCAATGAACTTTGATTTACATGATAAACTGATTAATTTATCATTATGCAAGTAAGGAAATTAAATAATTAGTGTTAATTTCTCCCTTATTTGAAAAGACGTATTTAAATTTAGTTTATTTAATGCGATAAATTACTGAATGTTAATGAGGAAATGGATTTAGTGAATCCAAAGTAGAATTTAATTCTCGCCTTCTTGTTCGTTTTGATTGTGATCTATTTTTTTGTTATCGTTTGGGGGAAATTGAGTCATAGAGAATGATAAGTCTTCCAGATGGGTTTTCAAGTATGTGGGTTGTCGTACTGTGTTAGTCAACCTTTGGAATGCCTTGGGTAGTGTATTTAACTGTATCCAGTTTGTTACCCGATTATCACGAACGGGAATGTGTTGACTATATGTCATGGATAGGGATTTGATATCCTTAGGTCGCACTTGTGTACCCTTGGGTTGTGGAGTTGTTCCATGTGTTGTCTTAGAGGAGTGGCTTGCAACGAGGGCCGGCACACAAAGTGGTGCCAGGATAACTCATTGCAAGTTAGTTATTCCAGTGATAATGTAATTAACTGATTAGAGTATCACGTAGTATCAAACACTTAATAAGATAATTATGCCTCACTCATGGACGCAAGGGCTTGTAAAGACTTGGGTTAAGACGAGAAGGCCTGGAATGGCAAGATCATTATCTTGTCTCTACGAAAGATAACTGATTCCACATTGGATTACATGAGGGGCCGAAAGTTGTTAGAGGTTACCAAGATAACCTGAGATGGGGGTCAGGGCCTAGGAAGACTCACCAGGATAACCCATGTAACATTGTGATGACACTTCTTCTAAGTCAATTGTATGTTCGCATCAGTGATGCATTTGATTATGTAATTTTGGAAGCATTGTAACCATTGTGTTAAGTGATGTATTTGTATCTATTTCAGTTCGGTTATGTTTTAGCCTATGTCTTGAGGTAGATGGTCTTGGCTAGAAATCCTTGTTACTATCTCCTAGCACAGGGGGTGGACCTTTGGGTTCCACTTGGTTGGGTGGAACATGCACCTTACTCCGTTGGGTTTTTCTTCTTGATCGTGTGGATGAGATTTCCAACTGGAGAGCTTGTAGGATCCAGTTTCATTTCATGCCTTATTTATTTTAGTTGATCTTGTGATTTATTACCCCTCATTTGTTATCGAGGTGGAAAGTTGTAAGTGTAACCATATTTATTGGACATGCCTCATTTGGGGAATGAGAGACGTAATCGTATTGTTTAATTATGGATAAGTGAAATTGAAAGTTATCTCTTATGCTTTGATGTAATTTATCTATTGGGAATGTATGTATTTAATTTCTTAAGTAATTAAATGTCATGGTTTAGATTCGTTTTTTGTTGAGGTTCTATATAACCTTTGTCTCGTAACCTTAGAGGTTGTTGGCATTAGGTAGTGAACTTGCATGTTAATTGTACTTAAACAAAAAAAAAAATTAGTCTATTTAAGTAGTTGTTTGCAACTTCCTCTAGGGTTGCGTGGCAGGGCGTTACAATATATTGGATATCAAATGTTAAAAACCAAAAACCTCACAACTTGATAGTATAAATTCTTTAATATAATCAAAAATAGGGTAAGGCAACACCATTCAATGCTCTTTATTGGAACAAAGTCACTCCACACTATATCTCAATATGAGATCCAATATAAACAATAGTTTTGACATGTCTCATACAAGTCTCTTGCCCACATTATATAATATTCAGCTACCTACCACTAACACTTATCCACACATGTGAGATAAATACTTCTATTCTCATTAACTAGTGATGACTTACAAAGCATATAAACCCCATTCCTTTACTTATTATGTAATCTCCTTGAATTTGTGGTTTGAGCCTTGCATAATTAGAAAAATAATTCTTTTATGGCTCAATTATTTTTATTTGGCTTGGAGGACTTGGGAATTAATTTCCCATAATTTATTATTATTTTATGTGAAGCCAAATTATTTTTATAAATTTTAAATGGGGCTAGGCGACCCCTTTTGGGAGATATAAGGCAAAAATTTATACATACATACATACATATACATATACATATATATATATATGTATATATATATATTAAAAATAAATTAAATTTGAATTTTGGGCGCCCAAATTTCATCATCAAGCATATTATCTTTTTCCTTTTTGGTTTGCAATTGATTTGCATGATATTCCAAGGACAAAAACCCTTGAGGATATAAGGTGAATTGGACGAAAACCTAATTCATGTTGCGAAGCCTTCATAATGAAGGTCTACTTTGCACTTCATTGGAGATATTCGTGGAACGAAAGAGTAGATTGTAAATCAGATTTTAGATCAGAGTTGGGACAACAGATTTGTGGTGATTGTGCTACATTGAAGCTAGGATTTTGGCCCTAGGTTGGAGCGCCACATTGTAGGAGAAGGGCTACTTGCATTGGAGGGCGAATTTGGGCATTTTGAGGAGTTCTAGGGTTTTCTTTTTGCATCAGACTAGAGCAGACCTGTTCACCATCTTGGAGCAGCCTTAGATCATCACCATTGAGCAGAATTCAACATCTTTCAGACTTGTGTGCACCTTTTTTGGTAGGGTTTAGGCATTACCATTTATATTTTGCATATATCTTGGCATCTTAGCATAGTTGGAATAGTTCGCCCAGCTAGGGCACATTTGAAGCAGCATTTTCTATGCATTAAGCATGTAATTAGGACTGATTTGTAGCTGCAAACTTCTGGGATAATTTTGGGCATGTTTGAGCCCATTTTGTGATGTATTTGCATGGACAAAAGTTTTGATTTTTGTAGCAGCAGCTTGGACAAATTGGAATCAGACTTCTTTCATGTTTTGGCGATCATTGTATGGTTGTTCATTGCTGGATTATGTTTGTGATTGAAAGATAGATATTTTGCTTATTGTTTGAGCATTTTGGAAGCATATATATTCACTGTTCGTACTTGTTTAAAATCAAAAAAATCAAATCAGAAATTAGGGTTATGGACAGAAAATTGAAGTGCAGAAAATTAGGGCAAAATTCTGAGTTTTATATCAGATTTGAAAAATCAAAAAATTAGGATAAAAATCAAAACCCTAAAATCAGAAAGAGAGCAAATATCTTGTGTGGGATATTTCATATTACTACATAATACACCATAATATCATACCCCTAGGAATATTAAAAAGTGGAAACTTATAGTGGACTTTAACGTGCTATTATGTACAAAAGTGATTTAGAGGGATAAAATACAAGCATAACAATCAAAGTGTTTAGATAAAGAGAACTCAAAGGCAATAGGAAAACATGCTAGAATTGTGATGCAAGATTGCCTCATGCAAAGTAATGCATCATTAAATCTCAAAGATTGAAGGTTCAGGAAAATGTGTCTATACCTTCATGCATGTTCAAGGAATAGCTATTTTATATTGACATATCTTGTGTGTGCTTGTGATGATCCTAAAGGCGGTTAGTGAAGATGATAGTGGAGTAGAACACTGTTGTTGTATAGTTAAATGATCAAGGATCCAAATTTCCCAATATCAATTGGGCCCTTCTACTCACATGTAAGAATAGAGTGTTTACTGTTTTTACATACCTCGTTCTAGGGAAATTTAAATGTGCCAATGAGCACTCTTCCACACTCTTGAAATCTATTTTATGCATGCATCCTAACGATCAGACTATCTCCTTGCTTTATATATTCTTCGTATACACAAAACAAAGCTCTTTAAAACCATAGGCTTTCAAGTACACTTCTTCTTTCGTTGTCTATGTTTTGTTAGGCTATATTAATTGATATCAAGGCTTGGATTCGGCTCTATCCTTCATCAGATCGAGGTCAATTTTCCAACAATTTTTCCTTTAATACTACCGAGGATTTTATCGTGAGGTATCTTGCAAAAAAGAATTATATTTTAATTTACTGACATCAGGTTCAGCTTTGCCAAAAGTCTATCATAACCTTAGTTGTCAAACAATGTAAAAGAACCCAAGACTATCTAAGCATTTAATATGTTCAAGTTAACAAATTCAATTGTTCATTGTTGCTAATATTTATTTGAGGAGTGCCAATAATGTAAGACCCAAAACAAAGGTTGTTGAACTAGTAACTTACTTGTAATCCTCGTTCTTGATAAACTCCACAACAATTTCCTTCTCTGGTTGAATTTGAAGCATCTTCATTGTGAGGCACATAAATGGAGTAGCCTTTCGATTTCCCCCAAATGTTCCTCCAAAATGGTCAAGTTCCATAGCTTTGTCTACCAACGTTTCAGCTGTCAGGCCAAAACATTGCTCCTTCCAATAAGGATTCTGGTAGATTTTGGAGCACAGAATTTTCTCGACCAAATTCTGAGGGTTAGTGCCATGAACACTATTGGCTGTTGGATCTGTCTGTTTGCCATTTCTGGGTTACCTCTTCTCTAATAAATCATACAACTTCTTGCCACCACTTCCTGTAACCCTGGAAAGGCATTGAAGACTGTAGAGTAAATTAGTTAAAAAACTCTAATACCATTAAAGATCCCTCTAATGGTAACTTAGTTACAGGGTAGATTTTGGAGCAATAAATTTATCCTAATTATTCTTAAATAACTTTAAATTAAATTCGAGAAGCGCGGTTAATACTATAGACATGATAAAGTGATTAATCAATACAATTAGTTTTACACTAATTAGACTCTTTGTTTATTATTAGAACGCAATAAAAAAAGATAATAACAGTAAAACTAATAATAATAATCTAATGGGATAAGACTACTAGATTAAAACTAGCATACATATATTAAATATTAATATATATAAAATACATCGAGAGTTAAAACATCTATTTTTTTCTAATTTTAAAAATAATTTGAAATCTATAATAGTAATATGACTCTCAGTGTAACTCTCGGCGTAATAATGGGATAAGACTCTTATTGAAAGTTGAGACTAATGGGATAGACTAATTAACACAACTAATGTTTTTAGACATTATTAATGTTTTTTACTTTATTTTATGATAAATTAGTTAAATAATTTACACATTATAAATGTTTATCAAGAGTTTTTTTTTAGACTATAGAATCGATTGGGTATTCGTCCCCCTATAAATTGCGGTTTGGGGGGAGACTAGACCTCGTGACCTCTTGCCTACAATAGGATGCTTTAGCCAATCAAGTTAGGCCCCCCGCCCCAATGCTTATCAAGAGTTGTCACCAATTGATAACAGTAATTATTTGAGACAATAAATGTTTACAATAAGTTGGCTAATATTTATTTTAAGACCAAGACTATGTAAAGCAATAAATTTATCCTAATTATTCTTAAATAACTTAAAATTAACTTGAATATCATTAACTCTAATTAGTAATATCTTTAATATTACTAATATTTTTTATAGACTAATTAGAGACAGTCTTATCCCATTAGAATTTAATGCCAAATAGTTATTGTAGTTAGGGTAAAAATATTAGAGCAAAATGCATAAACAAATTATAATAAAAAACCCTAACAAGCACAATAGAGCACAAACTAGCATGAAAATCAAAATAAGAAAGCAAAGCAAACCGATCTCCAAGCTAGATTTGATTTATCTCCATTGCTCTTCTCCACCTGGATGAGAATGCAAAATTTTGAAGGTTTGATTGTTGATTGCTCATTTTCGCAGCATAACGATAAGATGAAGATAATAGAAGAAAAGTAGATAGATAGATAAGAAGATTGAGAGAAATTTTGGTAGAGTGAGGATACTAGAAGAAGACCTTCCCCCAAATAGCATGTGAAAGGCTTGATTTATAGGAAAGAGTTGATATGATTCAATGGTCGAGATTAAAAGTCAAATGTGTGATGTGTATGGCTAGGATTAAAAGTTGATTTTAGTGTCTATGACGCACATTAAGTGGGTTATGACATGAGGGTAAAATTAGGATGTGAGGATTTAAGTGAGATTCTTTTATTTATTTTGGTAGAAAAGATGCTTATGACGTACAACGAATGGGGCTAAATATAGGATGTGAGTGGGAATCTCATAGTTTAAATAATAAAATTATTTAAATTATGTGTGCATGTGAAGAGTTGTAGTTAAGTGACACGTGTTGCAATGTGGTAAAAGTGAGGGATTAATTCAAATATTTAATTTGAATTATTTTGAGACATGTGAAGGGGAATTAATTAAATAAATGAGATTTATTTAATTAATTGAGAAGGTGATTAAGTGGAATAAATGAGATAAGTGGGATAGTGTAATGACCAGGGTAAAATATTACAAGATGTTTTACAAGGTCATGTATCGACTAGGTAATATTATGACATGGACAATTTTGGGTGTCTACATTTTGCCCCTCTTTGAGATGATGTTCGAGATGGTGAAATTTATGTTGAGTAACATCATTTCAAAGAAGCTAAGGTATGGATAGATGAAAAAAAGATGATGCCCCAACCACTTGAAGAAGTGAGGAGTAAGGTGAATGAAAGAAAGGGATGATAGAAGAATATGATGATGCAAAAGATATGAAGAAATGGGATGATGATATGATAATGATGATGATGCCCCCTCGAGAGGATAGGTGGGTTGGAAAAACACATATATGCTCTCGAAATTAATGAGATGATAAAGGAGGGATACAATGAATGATACAAGATAAGAAGGAGATGAAAAAAAAAAAACACGCTATGCTGCAATAAAGTGAGCAATCATATGTTTGATATAGCACTAGACGTTATGCACCAAGGTATAAGGACCAAGGTGACGATGTGTCTCGTGCCCCAGCATAATACAACCTTGTCTAGATACAAGATATGAATATTAGCTAGGAGTGATTCAAATTTGATGCAAATGCAAATTGAAATGATAACACACACAAGCAAGCATGCACAAATGATACAAAAACAAACAAGGTATTGCCCCAGTCAAGCCATAAACTGATGATTAATTGATTGATTGATGATGATGATAGTGTTGTCATTGTGGGGAACGATATATCCCTAGATCAACACAAGGATGATTGATTGATTGATTTATGATGATGATAGTGTTGTCATTGCGGGGAATGATATATCCCTAGATCAACACAAGGATGATTGATTGATTGATTGGGTTTACAACAAGATTAGGATCAAGATCAAAGGATGTGATTGGATAATTTGGAAAGATTGATTAGCTTTGTTGGTATGGATTAAGGATTGACTTGCATTTGGATTATTTCTTGGAAGGATTGAAGATGCTAGATTTGAATATTTGGATGATGATTGATGAATTAAATTGAGGATGGATTTACTTGGAATGATTTTGATTGATTGGATTGATGGAGAAATAATTTGATTTGATGATAATGATTGGATTGATTAGACGAAGTGATGTGATTGAATAATTTGATGAAGAAATTGATTTGAAGAAGTTGAATTGATTGGAAGAAGTGATTTGGTTTGATTTTATTGCTTGGATTTTTGAAATGTTTTGATTTTTTTTATTTTTTATTTTATTTTTTATTTTTTTTTTGATTTTGAAAGATTTTGATTTTTTGGATTTTTGTCCAAGGCATTATTGATGGTTTTTGATTCTTTGGAATAGAGGTTTTGATTTTTTAGAAATAGTGGTAGAATTTTTTGAAATGTTGGATTTGTTTTAGATTTTTTGAAATATTTTGATTTTTTTAATATTTTTTTCAGGACCTTTTTCAATTTTTTTGCATTTTTTTAAGGACTTTTTTGAAATGTTTTGAGATGTCAATGGATGAAAATTTGGTTAGTCTTTGTGCTAGATACGAATGACAAGGGAAAACCAAGTCTAGGTGTAAGGAGATAAAGGGGATTGATGGATGAAAGGGTGGGTGATAGGATAAGGGACAAAAGACTCATGATATATGGATGGATAAAAAAATGATAGGTCATAGTGAATGAAATGGATGTATGCATCATAAGAGGGAAGTGATGTGATCTCCAAAGACTATGTCACATAGGAATAACATGCCCCATTCTAGGTACAATACTTAGGATTCTTCATGACAAAGCTTATGACACTAGGATAATGATAGGCTTGTTTGGAAGGATGAGGTATATCAAAAGATATCCAAAACATGTTTCAACATTTTGCCCCATATTTTTATCAAGATCAAAAAGAGGAAGAGAGGATGAATGAAATCAATATGATAAGTATATGGTTATGATGGCTAAAGATGGTAGGATAGGAGATGGTAAGATACGATATGATAGGATAAAAAATTATATGGTAGGATGAGACAACATGCCCCCAAGTGTAAGTGACATAGAATATCAACCTACACATGATGCCTGTTTGCCAGGTTTTCATCATGGTACTTATCCAGGGCGCCTGTTTACTAGGTTTTCACCATTGGATGAAGGGATTTCTCTTTACTCTTTTTCTTTTTTTTCTTTTGATCTTTTAGATAAAAGAAGGGGAATATGGATAGGAGGGACTCAAGTTTCTAGTTCCATGAAAGATGATAGTCCCACTAGAGATGGATGTCATCACATGGACCATGTCAAATGTCATTATGCCCATAGATGTTGGTAAGGGATGACATGAAAGGGAGATGGAGTAGGTAGATGATGGATTATGATGTTGATTATGGAGGGATTGGTGGATTATGATAGGGATTATGTAGGGGAGATGAATGAGAGGCTTAGCCAAAAGCATGGACCATAGGAAGGTGATGGGGAAGATATGTAGGATAATGAGTGAATGGTGAGGAGATGGAGGTATGTGAAATTGTTGTGAAATGGAAGAGAACCATGACCAATGGTTGCACACATTGTGATAAATGTTGAATATTTTGATGTGGAGGGCATGTAGGAAGAAATGGAGATGTTTTCTTAAGAGAGGGGTGATGAAGTGCTTTAGGTACCCACATAGACTTAATATTTTTATGACTTTCATTTTGCTTGTGGGATGGAATATGAGATTCTTGAATAGAGTGGGAATGTGAGGTGGAAGTGGATGGTTGGGATTTTTGAGATGTAGATGCCTCGTTCGACTTGTTTTCCTTTTTCTTAAGGACCCAAACCATTTTAGTTTTGGCCTTTTCTTTTGGAGGTATGGGCTTATATTGCTTTTTGGATGGATTTTTATTTTCTTTACTTTTGTGTCCTAAGGCATGAGGACCCTTCATATTTTTGTCTTTATAGAAAGAGACATAAAAAAAATTCTTTTGAATCCCATGGGTATAGTGAAATGAGTGGAAGCTTCATGTTTATACAATGTGTGCATTGATTGGTCATGATTAGGATTTTTAGAGGATTTATGGATATGTGGATAAGGGGATTGGACAATGGGGATATTAGGTGTTGAGAGTAGTGGAGGTAGATTAGATAGAGGGATATTAGTAGTTGGAAGCAATGGTGGCAAAGTTGATGGTGGAAGGTGCACAGTTACATGCTTTTGACATTTGTAAGATGATGGAGGAGGGATGGAAACATATGTTTTAGGCATATGATAAGATTTATGGTGGAAAGAGGA
>CM021106.1:432206719-432275421 GCA_007115665.2 Sequoiadendron giganteum
AGTTGTTAGAGGTTACCAAGATAACCTGAGATGGGGGTCAGGGCCTAGGAAGACTCACCAGGATAACCCATGTAACATTGTGATGACACTTCTTCTAAGTCAATTGTATGTTCGCATCAGTGATGCATTTGATTATGTAATTTTGGAAGCATTGTAACCATTGTGTTAAGTGATGTATTTGTATCTATTTCAGTTCGGTTATGTTTTAGCCTATGTCTTGAGGTAGATGGTCTTGGCTAGAAATCCTTGTTACTATCTCCTAGCACAGGGGGTGGACCTTTGGGTTCCACTTGGTTGGGTGGAACATGCACCTTACTCCGTTGGGTTTTTCTTCTTGATCGTGTGGATGAGATTTCCAACTGGAGAGCTTGTAGGATCCAGTTTCATTTCATGCCTTATTTATTTTAGTTGATCTTGTGATTTATTACCCCTCATTTGTTATCGAGGTGGAAAGTTGTAAGTGTAACCATATTTATTGGACATGCCTCATTTGGGGAATGAGAGACGTAATCGTATTGTTTAATTATGGATAAGTGAAATTGAAAGTTATCTCTTATGCTTTGATGTAATTTATCTATTGGGAATGTATGTATTTAATTTCTTAAGTAATTAAATGTCATGGTTTAGATTCGTTTTTTGTTGAGGTTCTATATAACCTTTGTCTCGTAACCTTAGAGGTTGTTGGCATTAGGTAGTGAACTTGCATGTTAATTGTACTTAAACAAAAAAAAAAATTAGTCTATTTAAGTAGTTGTTTGCAACTTCCTCTAGGGTTGCGTGGCAGGGCGTTACAATATATTGGATATCAAATGTTAAAAACCAAAAACCTCACAACTTGATAGTATAAATTCTTTAATATAATCAAAAATAGGGTAAGGCAACACCATTCAATGCTCTTTATTGGAACAAAGTCACTCCACACTATATCTCAATATGAGATCCAATATAAACAATAGTTTTGACATGTCTCATACAAGTCTCTTGCCCACATTATATAATATTCAGCTACCTACCACTAACACTTATCCACACATGTGAGATAAATACTTCTATTCTCATTAACTAGTGATGACTTACAAAGCATATAAACCCCATTCCTTTACTTATTATGTAATCTCCTTGAATTTGTGGTTTGAGCCTTGCATAATTAGAAAAATAATTCTTTTATGGCTCAATTATTTTTATTTGGCTTGGAGGACTTGGGAATTAATTTCCCATAATTTATTATTATTTTATGTGAAGCCAAATTATTTTTATAAATTTTAAATGGGGCTAGGCGACCCCTTTTGGGAGATATAAGGCAAAAATTTATACATACATACATACATATACATATACATATATATATATATGTATATATATATATTAAAAATAAATTAAATTTGAATTTTGGGCGCCCAAATTTCATCATCAAGCATATTATCTTTTTCCTTTTTGGTTTGCAATTGATTTGCATGATATTCCAAGGACAAAAACCCTTGAGGATATAAGGTGAATTGGACGAAAACCTAATTCATGTTGCGAAGCCTTCATAATGAAGGTCTACTTTGCACTTCATTGGAGATATTCGTGGAACGAAAGAGTAGATTGTAAATCAGATTTTAGATCAGAGTTGGGACAACAGATTTGTGGTGATTGTGCTACATTGAAGCTAGGATTTTGGCCCTAGGTTGGAGCGCCACATTGTAGGAGAAGGGCTACTTGCATTGGAGGGCGAATTTGGGCATTTTGAGGAGTTCTAGGGTTTTCTTTTTGCATCAGACTAGAGCAGACCTGTTCACCATCTTGGAGCAGCCTTAGATCATCACCATTGAGCAGAATTCAACATCTTTCAGACTTGTGTGCACCTTTTTTGGTAGGGTTTAGGCATTACCATTTATATTTTGCATATATCTTGGCATCTTAGCATAGTTGGAATAGTTCGCCCAGCTAGGGCACATTTGAAGCAGCATTTTCTATGCATTAAGCATGTAATTAGGACTGATTTGTAGCTGCAAACTTCTGGGATAATTTTGGGCATGTTTGAGCCCATTTTGTGATGTATTTGCATGGACAAAAGTTTTGATTTTTGTAGCAGCAGCTTGGACAAATTGGAATCAGACTTCTTTCATGTTTTGGCGATCATTGTATGGTTGTTCATTGCTGGATTATGTTTGTGATTGAAAGATAGATATTTTGCTTATTGTTTGAGCATTTTGGAAGCATATATATTCACTGTTCGTACTTGTTTAAAATCAAAAAAATCAAATCAGAAATTAGGGTTATGGACAGAAAATTGAAGTGCAGAAAATTAGGGCAAAATTCTGAGTTTTATATCAGATTTGAAAAATCAAAAAATTAGGATAAAAATCAAAACCCTAAAATCAGAAAGAGAGCAAATATCTTGTGTGGGATATTTCATATTACTACATAATACACCATAATATCATACCCCTAGGAATATTAAAAAGTGGAAACTTATAGTGGACTTTAACGTGCTATTATGTACAAAAGTGATTTAGAGGGATAAAATACAAGCATAACAATCAAAGTGTTTAGATAAAGAGAACTCAAAGGCAATAGGAAAACATGCTAGAATTGTGATGCAAGATTGCCTCATGCAAAGTAATGCATCATTAAATCTCAAAGATTGAAGGTTCAGGAAAATGTGTCTATACCTTCATGCATGTTCAAGGAATAGCTATTTTATATTGACATATCTTGTGTGTGCTTGTGATGATCCTAAAGGCGGTTAGTGAAGATGATAGTGGAGTAGAACACTGTTGTTGTATAGTTAAATGATCAAGGATCCAAATTTCCCAATATCAATTGGGCCCTTCTACTCACATGTAAGAATAGAGTGTTTACTGTTTTTACATACCTCGTTCTAGGGAAATTTAAATGTGCCAATGAGCACTCTTCCACACTCTTGAAATCTATTTTATGCATGCATCCTAACGATCAGACTATCTCCTTGCTTTATATATTCTTCGTATACACAAAACAAAGCTCTTTAAAACCATAGGCTTTCAAGTACACTTCTTCTTTCGTTGTCTATGTTTTGTTAGGCTATATTAATTGATATCAAGGCTTGGATTCGGCTCTATCCTTCATCAGATCGAGGTCAATTTTCCAACAATTTTTCCTTTAATACTACCGAGGATTTTATCGTGAGGTATCTTGCAAAAAAGAATTATATTTTAATTTACTGACATCAGGTTCAGCTTTGCCAAAAGTCTATCATAACCTTAGTTGTCAAACAATGTAAAAGAACCCAAGACTATCTAAGCATTTAATATGTTCAAGTTAACAAATTCAATTGTTCATTGTTGCTAATATTTATTTGAGGAGTGCCAATAATGTAAGACCCAAAACAAAGGTTGTTGAACTAGTAACTTACTTGTAATCCTCGTTCTTGATAAACTCCACAACAATTTCCTTCTCTGGTTGAATTTGAAGCATCTTCATTGTGAGGCACATAAATGGAGTAGCCTTTCGATTTCCCCCAAATGTTCCTCCAAAATGGTCAAGTTCCATAGCTTTGTCTACCAACGTTTCAGCTGTCAGGCCAAAACATTGCTCCTTCCAATAAGGATTCTGGTAGATTTTGGAGCACAGAATTTTCTCGACCAAATTCTGAGGGTTAGTGCCATGAACACTATTGGCTGTTGGATCTGTCTGTTTGCCATTTCTGGGTTACCTCTTCTCTAATAAATCATACAACTTCTTGCCACCACTTCCTGTAACCCTGGAAAGGCATTGAAGACTGTAGAGTAAATTAGTTAAAAAACTCTAATACCATTAAAGATCCCTCTAATGGTAACTTAGTTACAGGGTAGATTTTGGAGCAATAAATTTATCCTAATTATTCTTAAATAACTTTAAATTAAATTCGAGAAGCGCGGTTAATACTATAGACATGATAAAGTGATTAATCAATACAATTAGTTTTACACTAATTAGACTCTTTGTTTATTATTAGAACGCAATAAAAAAAGATAATAACAGTAAAACTAATAATAATAATCTAATGGGATAAGACTACTAGATTAAAACTAGCATACATATATTAAATATTAATATATATAAAATACATCGAGAGTTAAAACATCTATTTTTTTCTAATTTTAAAAATAATTTGAAATCTATAATAGTAATATGACTCTCAGTGTAACTCTCGGCGTAATAATGGGATAAGACTCTTATTGAAAGTTGAGACTAATGGGATAGACTAATTAACACAACTAATGTTTTTAGACATTATTAATGTTTTTTACTTTATTTTATGATAAATTAGTTAAATAATTTACACATTATAAATGTTTATCAAGAGTTTTTTTTTAGACTATAGAATCGATTGGGTATTCGTCCCCCTATAAATTGCGGTTTGGGGGGAGACTAGACCTCGTGACCTCTTGCCTACAATAGGATGCTTTAGCCAATCAAGTTAGGCCCCCCGCCCCAATGCTTATCAAGAGTTGTCACCAATTGATAACAGTAATTATTTGAGACAATAAATGTTTACAATAAGTTGGCTAATATTTATTTTAAGACCAAGACTATGTAAAGCAATAAATTTATCCTAATTATTCTTAAATAACTTAAAATTAACTTGAATATCATTAACTCTAATTAGTAATATCTTTAATATTACTAATATTTTTTATAGACTAATTAGAGACATTTATCCCATTAGAATTTAATGCCAAATAGTTATTGTAGTTAGGGTAAAAATATTAGAGCAAAATGCATAAACAAATTATAATAAAAAACCCTAACAAGCACAATAGAGCACAAACTAGCATGAAAATCAAAATAAGAAAGCAAAGCAAACCGATCTCTAAGATAGATTTGATTTATCTCCATTGCTCTTCTCCACCTGCATGAGAATGCAAGATTTTGAAGGTTTGATTGTTGATTGCTCATTTTCGCAGCATAACGATAAGATGAAGATAATAGAAGAAAAATAGATAGATAGATAAGAAGATTGAGAGAAATTTTGGCAGAGTGAGGATACTAGAAGAAGACCTTCCCCCAAATGGCCTGTGAAAGGCTTGATTTATAGGAAAGAGTTGATATGATTTGATGGTCGAGATTAAAATTCAAATGTGTGATGTGTATGGCTAGGATTAAAAGTTGATTTTAGTGTCTATGATGCACATTCAGTGGGTTATGACATGAGGGTAAAATTAGGATGTGAGGAAATAAGTGAGATTCTTTTATTTATTTTGGAAGAAAAGATGCTTATGACGTACAACGAATGGGGCTAAATATAGGATGTGAGTGGTAATCTCATAGTTTAAATAATAAAATTATTTAAATTATGTGTGCATGTGAAGAGTTGTAGTTAAGTGACACGTGTTGCAATGTGGTAAAAGTGAGGGATTAATTCAAATATTTAATTTGAATTATTTTGAGACATGTGAAGGGGAATTAATTAAATAAATGAGATTTATTTAATTAATTGGGAAGGTGATTAAGTGGGATAGTGTAATGACCTAGGGTAAAATATTACTAGATGTTTTACAAGGTCGTGTATCGACTAGGTAATGTTATGACATGGACAATTTTGGGTGTCTACAGTTATACTCACCCCGTAGTTTCTAATTATTCTTAAAAGTGAATAGTATACTAAGTAAAGTGCACACTAATATCTATTTAAGATTGTGGACATGGATTAGTTATAACTAGAACTAGTTATAATTAAATTTGGGAATTTTAATTATTAAAAGTGTTGTATTATTAGTTTTATGTCTTCAAAGTGATGCTACGACGAAGTAGAGTTTGTCTCTACAACAACCATGAGTTTAGTTGACGAGGAATGGTAAACTGCAGTTATGATGTATGGAGGGCATCCAACCATAGGTGCATCATAGGGGTTGGATAGTCGTTTCCCTAGAAACCAACTATGGAAGACCAAGAGTCACAACTTAAAAATCCACTTATTTAGAAACAACCTCCACTCTAGAAGCCAATTTTGGAAGACCTTAGTCACAACGTAGAATTCAATATTAGATGTCCCTTTGAGATATATGAACTTGAGTCTCCAAAATTAGAACTTAATGCTTTTAGCCAATTAAACTCAATCCCTTGAACTAGATATTATTTAATTATATAACATATTTATTAAAAATAAATTGATCACATCTCATTTAAATTTCAATTATTTATATCAAATAAACAAGTGACACATTGCATCAGGTTCTTGCCAATAGTATTTGCTAGATAGAGTCGTTGTTGCATGGTTTGACTTTAAATAATTATGTGTTTATTATAATGTATTTTATCCTATTTGTGGGCATATATTGATTTGTTTCTTAGAATTTTGGCTTACATCAAACATTACAAACAAAGTATTATTTCATATTATTTAAAACAATTACTGGATTCTTCTAGAAGCTATGCAACAAGATTTTTCTATATTTTTTTTATGATAAGATTGTATATATCTTATCAATGAAGTAAATATTGATTGAATTTGTTGGATGACATATCTCGCCATAGATTTGCACATATTTTTAGATTTGTATGTCTTTTCAATATCATGATATATACAACATTATTCAATATTATTCAAGACATTAGTACAATTGAAATTCAACCATAAAAAATAGTGTATACTAAATCCAATGAAAATATTTTGCCATCTATCATGTCTATATTTAATTTTCTAACACTACTAATAAAATGAAATTTGATGAATTACTCTAAAAAAAATCTTCAAAACGATGTTTAAAAGTTAAAATAAAAGAATCTAATTCAACAAAACTTAGAATTATATTGAAAATTTTAATGAAAGAGAGGCAATGTCAAATGAGAATTAAATCTCTAAATATGATGTAATTCATAATTGCATTTGAACATGAATGCATTTAACTTTAAATTGATAAAAGATGTTAGAATTTACATATATATTGTTTTTTGAGGAAACTATATGAAACAAATAAATATAAATCGATGATGAAATATAATTATTTATTATCTTTTATTAAATATTATATTTATTGTTGATTTTTAAAATATTTTAGTATTTATATTATTATTAATTATTTTAATCACAAAAATATATGCTAATCTAATTTGTACAATATAAAAATATATTAGCGAAAAACTTCTACATGCGAATCAATAGATGAAAATCAAGGATTATACACGAATTCCAAAAAGAGATAGTTGTGAATTGTACCATATCACAAGTTCCAGAAAAAAAATCAAAGAAATAGACTGGGTACAACAGCGAATTCTTGAACACAAGATCGAAACATTAATAATAGAGGATAGAGCCTTGATCAAGAATGAAGACAAAAAAGGGAAGAGAAAAGGATCCTACTAAAATTGAAATGTCAAATGATCCTCAAACCATAGATCTATCCAAAGAGGCCAAGGAAGACAATACAATACTTGAAGATTTGGCACTAATCTGTAGATTCATCGGGCCCAAATTTGAGAGAAAGAAGATAAAAGAAAGGGTAGAGAAGGCATGGAAGACACAAGAAATCATTAAATTCTTTCCAAAAGGCTTCTTCATTGTGGTATTTACTTCAGAAGAGGAGAGAAAGGGTATTGAATGAAGGATATGGGAATTGGAGGGGCATCCACTATATATGGAGAAATGGTACCAAAATGTTAATCCATTCCAATTAAATCCCTATGAAAAGCTAGTTTGGATTCACCTTCACAATTTACCCCTAGAATATTGGTCTGAAAGGTGCTTTAAAAAAAATGGGAGATCATTGGGCACACTAGTAGACGTTGATGCAAAACTATTTGAAGAAGACTCCTACCTATACGCAAGAATGAAAATTGTTGCAATCAAACCAATACCAAAGGAAACACTACTTTGCATAGATGGGGAAATATGGAAGTAGTCGGTAGAAATAGAGGAAGAAAAGCATTACTACCTTAGATGCAAAAGTAGAAAACATAATGAGAAATATTGTGGAAAAAAGGAGGAAATGAAGAAGCAGGATAAGAAACCAAAGACCAAATTGGTCTGGAGACTTGAGGAAACAAAGAGCACCCAAGCAATGGTGAAAAGGAACCTGTCAGAAAGCAATACCCAAAATGAAAATGGGAGTGAGGAGCTAACTGTTGAAAAGGATAGTAAGCAAAAGGAAGAAAAGGTCGAACGCAACAATCCAGAGGCTCACCTTCCACAAAATGAAACTAGCTCAGAAGAACATAGAAGTATCTTAGAGGCAAAGGAAGGGTTTGGAAACACCTACTTGACTTCTGCAGGGGAAGAATCAAATTTTTATGATCTGGAGAAAGGCAAGGATATGATGGAGGTGGATGAATTGGGATTAATATACCCAAGATGCATAAGCCAAACAACAGCTAAAGCAATGGAGAAAGCAAAGAAGGGCAGAGGCAGGAAGACTAACAAACAAAAGAGGGGAGGTAGCAAAGAAAGGTTTAAAGAGCATCTCTTTTTTCTGAAATCCAAGGGAGCTAGTGCCTCCCTTAGATAGCAATGAAGATCAACTCATGGAATGTTAGGGGTCTGAATGCCCCTAACAAAAGGCGCTTGGTAAAGCATCATATAGAAAGGATAGAGGTAGATATAATAATGCTACAGGAAACCAAGTTGGATCAAAGTGAGGGTGGTAAATTCTTAAACTATTCCAAAAACTAGTCAGGACATTTTAAGGAAGCCACATGTACAGCTGGTGGAATGACAATTCTCTGGAAGAGACCAAATTTGTCAATTAGTCTAGAACAAGCTCATCCAAACTGGATGGAATGCGTTGTTAAGCATTGGGACATGGGCCTATAATTTTTATTGATTAATGTTTATGGGCCAATAAGAACTGAGGAGAAACAGGATACATGGAAAGCAATCAACAGTAGCATCAGGCAAAAAGGTGATCATATCTTCACAATGGGGGAGATTTTAATGTTATACTAAAATTATCGAAAAAGAATGGGGGAAGCAAGAAAGAAAACATGAACATGTTAGACTTTAGAGAATTTGTGGAAGAATACAAGGTCATTGATTGTCACACTTCCAATGGAATTTTCACCTAGACCAATCATAAAATGGGCTTCATTGACATAACAAAAAGATTGGACATATTCTTAATTGGCCCAAAATGGTTGGAAAAAGCGACTAGTTTTGAAGCCATCATTACCAATTTCAGTATTTGACCATTTCCCAATCCTACTAACACTTAAGAAGGATCACCCACCATCTAAAACTTCAAATTCAAAAATATGTGGTGGAGGGAAGAGAGCTTGATAAATCTATTAGAAACTTGGTGGAAGTAATGTGTGATAAAAGGCACACCAAGCTTTGTGTTCATGAAGAAGCTACAATACATCAAAGAAAAACTAAAAGTATGGAATAAACAAGTATTTAAGAACATATTTCAAGAAAAGGAAAAGGTCAAAAAGGAAATAGAAGAGCTTAACGAGAAGATCATTATACATGGAATGTTCCAGGAGGACTTTTTAAAAGAAAAATCACTTAAACAGATGCATGAAGAACTGTTAGAAAGGGAGGAGATATTCTGGAAAGATAAGGTTAGGGAAACATGGCTAAGGGAAGGAGATATCAATACCAAATATTTTCATGTCACTGTAAAAGCGGGAAGAGATTTTAATAGAATTGAAGAAGTAAAAAATGAACAAGGGGTGTCCCTCAAGAAGAAGACAAAAATTGAGGAGGCAGTGATCTCCTTCTTCAAGCAAATCTTTTGAGTTGATGAGGAGGTGGTAGGCTATGGGAGAGAAACCATGTTAGATTGCATTCCAAAATTAGTTATAGAGGTGAAAAATAAAATTCTAGCAAGCTTGATATCAAAGGAAGAAGTGTGGATCGCCAAATTCCAATTGCACCCAGGGAAGGCCCTGGGGCTAGATGGATTTCCAGCAAGTTTCTACCAAAGATGTTTGCCCTTCATTGGAGATGAGATTTGAGAAATGGTGGAGGATTTCAAGAAAAAGAAAAAAATTGTGATGGATATGGACAATACCATCATCTCCATGATCCCAAAGAAAAAGGGCTGCAACTCATTAAATGAATACCAACTAATTTCTTTATGCAACACAATATATAAAATCATTACTAAAGTATTGGCGAATAGACTGAAAAGGGTGCTCAATAAAATAATCTCGAAAGAGCAAAGTGGTTTTTTCCTAGGGTGAGAAATTGTGGATAGCATAATGCTAACAAATGAAGTGGCTCATACGATGGCAAGTGAGAAAATCCAAGGAATGATGATCAAGCTAGATATAAGCAAAGCTTATGATAGAGTAAGGTGGGGCTTTCTGTTGGAGGTCCTACTAAGATTTGGTTTTAATATGGATTGGATAAGGATGATACAGTATTGCATATCAACAATAAGATAATCAATGTAAATGGTTCGGTATTTGGTTTTTTCCCAGCTACCAATGGTTTGAGGCAAGGGAACCCCATATCCTCATTCCTATTTATAATAATGGTGGAAGCATTGGGGAGATCTATTAAGGAAAAACAAGAAAGAAATATATGGAAAGGGATCTACCCTACTCAAGTGTGCAGCTCCACCACACATACACAATTCATAGATGACATTGTCCTATTTGGTGAAGCATCCTTGAAGGAAGCCGAGGCAATTAGGGATACATTGGAAGAATACACCAGAATATCAGGGCAAGCAGTTAACAAGGATAAATCCTCAATAATATTCTTTAATACAAAGAAGGTAGTTCAAAGGAGAATTGCAAAGATTCTGGGATTTTTTATTACTACACTCCTAGCCAAACATCTAAAGGCACCCCTAATTATAGGCCAATGTCGATCACAACATTGAGAAGAAACTCTAGGAAAGTGTCAGAACAAAGTTATGGCTTGGAAAAATAGATGGCTATCTTTAGTTGGGTGAATTCTAATGATAAAATTAGTTATAGTTATTGTTCCAATCTACACAATGTCATTCTTCCAAATAACACATAAGCTTTAAAAGAGTCTAGAAATCTTTATGAAAAAATTTCTTTGGGAGGGAGCCAAAGATGAAAAGAGAATACCATTGTTGCATTGGGACAATGCATGCTTAGCAAAGAAAGAAGGAGGTGTTGGTTATTTTTAATGTCCCAACTAGGCTTTGAAATTATCTAAGTGATAGGCAATCTCTATGTTCAAGGATCTCAAAAGCTAGTGGCCAACTAATAGATAAAGCTTCTTAGGGATTTATCCCTACTCTTTAGGCTCTATGAGACCAAGGAGGGTGTTCCTATTTATGTTCATATAATATTTATTGCCTCAAGAACACTTCACACATAGATACATTCCTACCAAATGCAAAAAGATACTAATCACCAAAGGCTTGGCAGACCATTGAGCAAATAACCACTTAATGCTAGGAATACAGGTATTAGGTGAGATTTGCATCTCAAAATGGATTGACTTTGAATTTTATAATGTTCTGACCTTGAATCCTCAAGCAAGGGGTTACATATTTGAATTATTTAATGAGCCATAAATGAATTAACCAGTGCCTCATTAAGTTGGGCAGGAGTCACCGAAAGTTTAAACCTGATATCAGTGAACGCCTCTCATAATGCCTTACATCATAAGACTTCTCAACATTCAAAACAACACTCCTTATCAGATCCTTAGCACATTATCACAGACCTATGATCCCTTTTCAAGCATTTGATTAACTCATTAATTTAAAGCAAGAAAGTGAATCATATATTCAAATATACCATTGAAGATAAATGAAAGAACCCTTGATAATTTCATTCATGATCTGTCATAACACACACAGGAGAGAAATTGCCTTTATTTTTATTTATTTATTTTGATATCAGTAATTACATAAAACATTTTACGACTATTTCATGTACATACCCTACCCAAAATGATTTACAAGCCAAGTCATCCTAGATTTTGCACTATATGCATTTAGTGTACACCACCTAGACTTCAAGATTCAAAAATTTGACCATAACAATGATCCTTGAAATATCCTTTATAGAACAAAAGAGTGACAAGCTTCGGGATCATTGACATTACATTTCAACAAAATTTCATTTCAAAAGATGAAATTTCATCTACCTTTTGCAATTCCCCACAATTGGATGCAATCATTTAGTAAACAGGGGAATCAAAATGGTTACAACCCTTGTAACTAGTCGGTACCACCAAACTGCAGCAAAAACCATCAAGGCCTCGTCACCTTCATCCATGTCACACCCAAAAATCCACAGCATCAACATCAAAACAAAAAAGAGAACCCAACAAACACATCAACACACAAACCTAGAACCAGCACCACGACCACGGTACAAATGGTCGCTTCGTGTTTTAGCCTCAGTGAGAGGTGAAAACACCACCTTATCCTTGCCTACCTCCCTCTTAACAACAGGTACAAAACCAACACACGGTGCCACCACGGTAATACAAGACACTGCGAGGACCTCTTCATCAACACCAACCAACTCAGTCAAAGCAACGAGGTAACTGTGATAGTTTGAGTTAGTATCAAAAATATCACTACTAGAGCCACCAATGATCTCAATGGGCGATTCCTACTGCCCCATAGAACCCTGACCATTCTTCAAATACCACTTCTCCCGCTCACAATCCTTCACCTTCACATCTGCAAATTTGCCTTTAAACCGAGGGCTGCTTCTAGTAAGACCTGAGAGGGGCCTTGTATCTTCTTCTTTGGACTCACGAATGCCATGAGCAGTGCTCTATTCATGTTACTTTGTCTCCTCCCAAGACTTCCTCATACTCATTCTCACAGACCTATGCAACAGTGAGTCAGAACCAACTTGCTTTCTCATCTCACAGTTGAAACTAGAGCCCTTGCCGAACCACTTAATACAGTAGCACAAAAGAATTTAGACTAAAAAATGCTATGATCCAAATGAACAACTGGCAAGTATTTATCGAGCAAACTGATGCAGCAACCATTAATGCTCCAATTAGAGTACAAGAGAGCGAGCGATCAGTGACTGACATCAATTTCATCACTGTTAATTTCCAGGTTCATAGAAAATGGCGTACAATCCATCATGATTTCCAGGAGATAATCGCTCGCACGCATGGAAATCAGGATGATATCCATTGAAAATCTTGTGCCATTAATATATGTCATTTGTAAAGCTCAATTAGCCATCACATGGTTGATTCAATATTTTGAATTAGGGTCGTTGATGCATAAGCGAGTTGGCATTTTGGATGACTCGGATCAAGTCAAACATCTTTGAAATTTCCACGTCCTCATACAACAGGTCCATCGGCCAATAATACATGCCTTGATCAGAATACCCACATGTCGCTTTGTGTCACCAAATGAATCCACGTGTCATCCATCTGCATACCTCGCAGTACCTTTAAGGCCATTATTTTAATCATGCGTGATTGGTGAGGAATGCCCACAATTAATCCTCATTATCGCATGACAATCATTGATTTGAAAGCCTTTATTAACATAGTTAGCGAATTCAGGTTGGGCCCCATTACCATACAAGACCTCACCACATTTTAGTGATGTCATCAAAAAACCCTACAAGGCCAGCGAAGAACGGTCAAGATTAAGACCATTGATCTGACAGTCCACAAGCCTGCACATGAAACAAAGTTATTTATAAAAGGGGGCCGACCTAGGCAGATGGGGAAAAAACCCTTAAGGCATAAATTTTAGACATAAGTCTGAAATCTAGACAATTATCAACCTGACATTAGGCAAAATTTATATTAATTCCCAACATGGAGAAAGACTGATGGACTAGGTAAAGGGTTCGGTAAATGCACGTCATAAAATGCTCCATTAATGACTTAAGTGATCGACAACCCAGAGTAGCAGGTCAATATGAAAACATAATGTGAGGGTTCAAAAGGCATGAAGATTTGAAACAAGGGTAATAAACCCCTAAACCCTAACATTCAACCCCGAAAACACAAGGGTAATAGCCAGAGAAGACATAGAACCAACCAAGATTTGTAACAATTTTAAAAGCTCTATTAGTGGCTCCGACTAGGGATTTATGCCCCATGTGGGAATAACAAGATTCCAGATCTCTAGGGAGTAGACCAAATACTGAATCCATCAAGTGCTCTAAAAATTGCTCCATTATGCTGCACTAGAACTCATTTTCAAACCTCACTTGGTGGCCCTAGGCCCCCAACAAAGAAATACCAATATTTACCTCTGTCAAAAACAAAGTTCTTTGTTGTTTGAAGTAGGCCAAGTCTAAAAATATTGCCACTAAGTGCCCACAAACTAGCTTGACCACTGGCATGTCCCATCATACCACTGTGTGTCCCAATGTCACCACCAATTCTGTCAATCTGCAATCTGCATTTAGATACTAACTTAATCATTGTGACATTTTTCCTTGGTAAGCTTCTCATTGACTTGAGCTAAGAGATAGAAACCTTCACAATCCATTTGATCTTTGACATCATAGATTTTATCATTGAAGTTAGTTTGCACATCAAACTGAAAGTTCTCATAAAAAACTTGTGGTGAGTCATGGAAATCAGGTTTGAATATATTACATACAAAATATGCATACTCTGGAGCATCCTTACATGGATCACTGCAACATGGGCACATTTTTTGACAATTCAGTTCATGTACACTAGAACATACCTTGGCAATATAGAAACAAGGATCATATGTAGCATTAACATCTAGGGAATGAGTAAATGCACTCATCTCAGGTTTGAGAACATATTCTAATGCGTTCTTCTCATCATCATTCAATTCAATGCAAAATACCTCAAGAGTGGGCTCAAGCAATTCAACATCAACAGGGACATCAAAAATACACCCATGTGCATTGTACCTAACTTTATGTGACATATCAGTTGATATGCATGCTGATCCAAAAGTGAAAGACTCCTTGCTAGCTAAACACTTCTTATTAGCAGTAGAACTAGAATCTTCATTTTCTTTCACATCAATTCTTTTCACATGTGGTGACAACATGTCCATGTGCATACTCTGAAGATTAGGAACATCAAACAAGAAGCAATTGTACTCAATTTCACACTCACCAATATGAGATTTACCATTATTCCCATTTCTCGGTTGCTCCATACATGGATCAAGAATTTATGCAGTATCAACATAATCTGCAACTTTATTGTCATATGAATCCAACATTTCATCATCATGCTCTTCATGCATCACAAACATTTCCATCTTTGTTTCATATAAACAATCATGAAGAGCAAGGGCATAAGCACACTTATCAACATCTTCATCATATTCAACATTATGTTCTAAATCAACATACCGATCATACACATATTTGTCTTCAAACTCTTCCTCACTCACATAATGAACATGCTCCATTGATAGCAAACTTGGAGTACACTGTAGGTATTCACCACATGTAATTTGTTCCTTCACTTCTGGGCAAGTGACATCATGAGCTTCTTTATCATTGCATTCTTCAAATGAGGAACGTGTTTCCATATCATCCTCAGAGAAGCAATCACAATTGTCCTCAATATGATTTTTATCACAAGAAGAAAAATCAATATGCAAACCATGTTCAAGATTTTCAGAGTGAAAACTTGAAATTGCATTTTCAGGACCAAAATCATTGGCTTGTAATAAAATGTCAATAATACCACATGGAATATCATTTTATCTTTCATTATCATCTGAGATATCACAAGAAAAGCATTCTTGCATATTTATTTCATTATCATCCCATGTATCCTTTTCTTCATCATTGTTGTGTTGCTCAATATATGTGTTGTTTGTGAGCTGACTACAATGCTCATCTTCAGACATATTCTTTTCATTTGTTTGCATTGTTATGGGACTCTTTTCAAGAGGAAAATTGGTGTCTCTCTTTTGATAATCCACATCTTGTGCATGACCATATTTGGCTAATTCTACAATCTCTATCCAATCAAGAACCTAGGCAAAGCTATGGGGCTTGAATTCCTCTAGAAAAACACCCAGCCCAGATTCATAAATCTCACAAAACAAATCAATGCACACATAATCCTTCGATCTGAAATCTTTGGGGGTTTCTATTAAAGCATCCAAAAACCTCAAAAACAGCTTAAATGGTGATTCTCCCTCTTGTCTCTTCAGTTCACACAATTCTTGCACAATAGATGTTTGATCAACATTGCTCAAATCTTGTTGATATTTAACTTGGGACTCACTATGATCTTCATACTTTGAAGATGGAAATACCATAGCAGCAGGATCATTTTCATCTTGAGAAATATTTCCATTATCTGATCCTTGAATTCTATTTGCATGAGGTGTGTTAAGATAATCAACACTTGCAGCCAGATACCCTTTCATTATTGAGTATTTCAGATTGTTTTCAATATCCATGGAAGTTTGATATGCCTAATGTAATGTTGCAGGCTCCTTATCTCTTAACAAGAAACTCATCTTCTTGTCAAATTCTCCTAAATACACAACCAAACACTCAGCCTCATTTGGTCTTATGTTCTCTGGAATTTCCCTGATAACTTTTGCAAATCGAAGATTAAAAATAGGGACCAATTCATCTTCTCTTATATGGCTTTCCATAAAAAATTTCCTCACCACACTTGGATTTACCCTTTCACCAAATTGCTCAACAAAGGTTGTCATAAACTGATTCCATGAAGCAATAGAACATGCTGGTAAATATGAGAACCAATCCCTGGCATCATCCTTCAAGGATTGAAGAAAGAGCTTCGTGATAACGTCCTCATGATTCACTTCATAATCCCCCATCAGATCTACGAAGGTTTGTAGATTTTTAGAGGTTGATTCTAAACTTTTCCCTGTGAATTTGGGCAAATAATTCCTAACATTCTTAGGAATCAAGTTCGGGAAACCTTTAATACCACTAAAAACCAATGGCATATATCTTTCAATAACAAAATCCCTTTGAGGGCTTGGTAAAACTCGTTTGCCTTGCATACGTTTACTTGATGTTTCACAAGGAAACCCTCTTGTATCCATATTCAGTCATTATCAACTTCATACATGGTTGTCAAATGCATCATTTACTAATTCAACCATGATCCTAGAATATAGAGTAAAACATTATACCTTAAAGATTTCTCAGAGGCATAATTCAAAAGGACACATACTTCTCAAATCATTACAGACATTTATACTTTAGAAGTATGACAAAACTACTATCATTCCCTGTCTTAATGCAATTTCATCTAATAGGGAACCATTTATTGTCTAAAGTCTTGAAAATCTCTCATAAACTTCTTTCAAATAGAATAATACTTTCCTCAAATTTATGAGAATACCTGGAAACCTTGTAGCAATTATTAACCTTTCTTCCCGACTGCAAATTCTGCAAATTTGAAAGTCTTCTTCACAATTCAACTGGTTCTTTAGACAGAGTCGCAACCTCCTTTACAGAGGACTAAACTTCAAAGAGACATGAAGTTACTTCAAGAGTAAATCTCATTCTGGGTCTTCTCCAACAGCAGAGTCACACTCAAATTCTTTGAGGTTGCTGCAACAAAACCTTTTCCAGGTCCAAAAATTTTCAACATTTGAACCAAATGTTTAGATGCACCAAGTACTTGACTCTATGATACTACCATTTGCGCCTGGGATTCCTTTTTATTTAAATTTCTCAGAAGTTCTCCCCAACAGAGTCACCATTTTGTTGGTTGTTTTTAATGTCCCAACTAGGCTTTGAAATTATCTAAGTGATAGCCAATCTCTATGTTCAAGGATCTCAAAAGCTAGTGGCCGACTAACAGATAAAGCTTCTTAGGGCTTTATCCCTACTTTTTAGGCTCTATGAGACCAAGGAGGGTGTTCCTATTTATGTTCATATAATATTTCTTGCCTCAAGAACACTTCACACACAGATAAATTCCTACCAAATGCAAAAATATACTATTCACCAAAGGCTTGGCAGACCATTGAGCAAATAACCACCTAATGTTAGGAATACAGGTATTATGTGAGATTTGCATCTCATAATGGATTTTTTTTCAATTTTATAATGTTCTGACCTTGAATCCTCAAGCAAGGGGTTGCAAATTTGAACTATTTAACGAACCCTAAATGAATTAACCAATGCCTCATTAAGTTGGGCAGGAGTCACATAAAATTTAACCTTGATATCAGTGAACACCTCTCACAATGCCTTACATCATAACACTTCTCAATATTCAAAACAACACTCCTTATCAGATCCTTAGCACATTATCACAAACCTATGATCCCTTTTCAAGAATTTGATTAACTCATTAAGTTAAAGCAAGAAAGTGAATCATACATTCAAATATACCATTGAAGATAAATGAAAGAACCCTTGATAATTTCATTCATGATCTATCATAACACACACAAGAGAGAAATTGCCTTAAATTTTTATATTTCTTTCAATATTAGTAATTACATAAAATATTTTATGACTATTTCATGTACATACCCTACCCAAAACGATTTACAAGCCAAGTAATCCTGGATTTTTGCACTATATGAATTCAGTGTACACCACCTAGACTTCAAGATTCAAAAATCCGATGATAATAATGAGCCTTGAAATCTCCTTTATAGAATAAGAGAGCGACAAGCTTCAGGCTCATTGACATTACATTTCAACAAAATTTCATTTTAAAAGATGAAATTTCATCTACCTTTCACAATTCCCCACAATTGGATGCAATCATTTAGTAAATAGGGGAATCAAAATGGTTACAACCCTTGTAACTAGTCAGTACCACCAAACCGCAACAAAAACCATCAAGGCCTCACCGCCTTCATCCATGTCATACCCAAAAATCCACAACATCAACATCAAAACAAAAAAGAGAACCCAACAACCACATCAACACACGGACCTAGAACCAGCACCACGACCACAGTATAAAATGACCGCTTCATGTTTTAGCCTCAGTGAGAGGCAAAAACACCACCTTATCCTTACCTACCTTCCTTTTAACACTGGGAACAAAACCAACACATGGTGCCACTACAGCAATAAGAGACACCGTGAGGACCTCTTCATCAACACCAACCAGCTCAGTCAAAGTTGCAAGGTAACTGTGATAGTTTGAGTCAGTCTCAGAACTATCACTACCAGAGCCACCAGTGATCTCAATGGGCGATTCATGCTACCCCAAGAACCCTCGCCGTGCTCCAAAGATGGATTCTCTTTCTCACAAACCTTCACCTCCGCATCTGTAAATTTACTTTTAAATCGATGGTTGCTTCTAGTAAGACCCGAGAGGGGCCTTGTATCTTCTTTTTTAGACTCACAAACGCTAGGAGCAGTGCTCTATTCACGTTGCTTTGTCTCCTCCCAAGACTTCCTCATACTCATTCTCACAGACCTACACAATGGTGAGCCATAACCAACTTGCTTGCTCATCTCACAGTCGAAACCAGAGTCCTTGCCAAACCACTTAATACAATAGCACAAAAGATTTTAGACTCAAAAATATTATGATCACTGAACAACTGGCAAGTATTTATTGAGAAAATTGATGCAACAACCATTAATGCTCCAATTGCAGTACAAGCGAGCGATCAGTGGTTGGTGTCAATTTCATCACTGTTAATTTCCAGGTTCATGGAAAACGACGTACAATCCATCATGATTGCCAGGAGATAACCGCTTGCACGCATGGAAATCAGGATGATATCCATTGAAATCCTTGTGCCATTAATATATTTCATTTGTAGAGCTCAATTAACCATCACATGGCTGATTCAATATTTTGAATTAGGGTCGTTGATGCACAAACGAGTTGGCATTTTGGATGACTCGGATTGAGTCAAACATCTTTGAAATTTCCATGTCCTCATACAATAGGTCCATCAACCAATAATACACGCCCTGGTCAAAATACCCACATGTTTCTTTGTGCCGCCAAACGAATCCACGTGTCATTCATCTGCATGCCTCACAGTACCTTTAAGGCCATTATTTTAATCATGCGCAGTTGGCAAGGAAAAACCATAATCAATCCTCATTATCGAATGACAATTGTTGATTTGAAAGCCTTTTATTAACACAACTGGCAAATTTGGGTCGAGCCCCATTACCATACAAGACAAGTGGTGACATATCGTAGACCTCACCACACTTTAGTGACGTCATCAGAAAACCCTGAGAGGCCAGCGGGGAATGACCGAGATTAAGACCATCGATCCGACGGTCCACAAGCCTGCACATGAAACAAAGTTATTTATAAAAGGGAGTCAACCTAGGCAGATGGGGGGGAAACCATTAAGGCATAAATTTTAGACATAAGTCTAAAATTTAGACAATTATCAACCCGACATTAGGTGAAATTTATATTAATTCCCAACACAAAGAAAGATCGACGGGCTAGGTAAAGGGGCTGGTAAATGCATGACATAAAAGGCTTCATTGATGACTTAAGTGTCTGACAACCTAGAGTAACATGTCAATATGAAAACATAACATGAGGGTTCAAAAGACATGAAGATCTATAACAAGGGTAATAAACCCCTAAACCCTAACATTCAACCCCTAAAACACAAGGGTAATAGCTAGACAAGACATAGAACCAGCCAAGATTTGTAACAATTTCAAAAGATCTATCAGGAGGTACAAGATTAAGAAAGATAAAGGAATAGAATATGGCCCTAGGAGCTAAACTATCATGGAAAATGTACAGGCACCCTAAAAAGCTATGGTGTAGGATCTTTTAGCAGAAATATCTAGACTATCTAAATCCTCAAAGAAAGTTGACTCAAGCAAACTCAACAAGAGGCTTAACTATTTGGAAGTTCCTTTGGGAAAGCAAAAGGATCATTACAAAATACTTGACATGGAAGGTCAGTGATGGAAGACATGCTGAATTTTGGAGGGATTTCTGGAACAAACACAAGCTATTGGAAGAGCTAGATGGAATGAAGGACCACATACAAACATTGCAAGAGCAATACAGGGAGAAAGTAAAAGATTATATCAGCAATTCCCCCTAGAATTGGAAGCTCGAGGGAATGGATTGAGATAGAAGAAATTTCAATTCAGGATAATATTAAAGCAACACTATTTAAAAGAGACATTGAATAAAAGAAGAATAATCATCACAGAAGAAGAAGATGAGATCATATGGTGTGGGGCCAAGTCAAGCAAATACACTGTTAAGCTTGGGTACCAAATTCAAAAGGAAGCAAGAAATAATGAACTTTGGCCAAGTAAAATATGATGGCACCCGATAGTAATACCAAAAGTAGGGGCATTCCTATGAATGACACTACATAAAAGCATTTTGACAATAGATAAACTAATGTCTATTGGTATCCAGGGCCCTAACAAATGTACTTTATGCTGTAAGGATTGAAACAGTCAGCCACCTCCTACTAGAATGTACTTATGTCAGAAGGTGTTGGGATTAGTTACAAGAGGCCATTGGGTGGTCATGGGCAAGACAAAATGATTTAAAAGAATGACTATGTAGCTAGCCAAAGGGAAGAAATGAAACACTATGGTTAGATGTATGGATCAATGCACCTTTAATGGTAGTTTGACACATTTCGAAAGAGAGGAATAGGACAATATTTCAAGAGAAGAGTATGGATTCTAAAAGATTGACACAAAAAATAGAGGAAAGCTTGTGTGAACTATTGAATGCCAAGTCCATAATCAAATTGAGTACGAAGTTCACTAAATGGGATGAAGATATTCAAAAAATATGGGATAAGCTGAAAAGACCAAAAGGACAAATCAAGAATAAGGTAGAAAAAATAAAAGGGGTGCATTGGTGTGCCTTGTACAAGATAGATTGAAACTAAATTTTGATGGATTTTCAAAAGGGAATCCAAGCCTAGTTGGGGTTGGATGTCTCATTATGGATAGTAAAGGCACCTGTAGATGGGAAATTTCAAAGAAAATCAACATTGCTACAAATAATGAGGCAAAAATGGAAGCATTGGTACTAGTCTATGGCTATGCAAAGAAAAATGAATCAAATAGATAGATGTGGAAGGGGATTCATTGTTGTGTATACAAGCAACAAGAAAGAAAGAAACTCCTAATTTGAAATTAAAGAAATGGGTCCAAACAATATGAAACCTGCTGGAACAATTTGAAGACTATTCAATAACACATGTGTACAAAGAGGCCAATGGGGCAACTGAACTATTGGGAAACCAAGGAGTTAAGAAAAATAATGATATTGACATCAATAATTATTTGAATAATTGAGAAGGTCTGAAAGACATGCTAATAAAAGAACAATTGGATGGTGAACCGACATATAGCTAAGTTCACCTACTACAGAAGGGAACCTTGCAAATAATTGAACCTAATTGAACTCTATACAAATAAACCCATGATAGAGTCATAACAACCTAGATCACTAGAATAAAAATAAGGACTGGTAGTACGAACATATAGAAGCATGATCAATTTGAAATAAATGTTATAACCCTAACCATAAAGTTTGAAGATAACCTCAACAATGTAGATCCTTTATCTAGGTTTATTGTAGTAAAACTACTACATAGCCATCAGGAAAAATAGCAAAATTAAACTTAAAGAATGGTCGTAGTAAATCCATAACCACACAATTACTATAATAACAAGGTAACTTTGAACCATCAAAATATGACAAGAAGCAATTAAGATAATATTTCTGAGATAAACCATTATGAATGAAATGCAAATTCATTAACACATCATGGCCTAGTTTGTCTGGTTGTAGCAATGTTGCAAAATAGGAAACACACACTAAAATTCCTTTTACCCTTATCTTGTGTTGACATTAAAAGATTAACATGATAAATAACTTAAGACAAGGAAGCAATATAAATTGGAGAAGAATCTTTTAAAATGCAACCCTAATGTTTATGACAACACTAGGATATTTAAATTTGAAAAACATACCAAACAAATTCCCCAGTTTTGCATAAGAAATAATAGATTAACATCGCAAAAAATAAAGATAAGGAAGCACAAAAATTATAAGTCTATATGATTCCTTATATTATTAGCAAATAGAGGTAGTATATTTGAGGTCTGTAAGTGGTTCAATTATGAACCTTTCACCAATTCTTAACATTAGATATAGATTTGGCCCTGATAGTATTTATTATCTCAAAAACTTTTCAACTGTCATTCATATTCAACCTAATTTGACTTTAAGCCTAACGACCTAGCTACTTAGTATCAAAATTTGAAACCTAGACACTAGAGCATTGCTAGTCTTCATAAAAATTCACAAACTGGGCAACCCATCGAAAATATTGGACTGGCGCATAATGGTATAACCACTTCAAGCAATCATAGCCGATCTTAACATGAAAATGGTGCATCCAATAGGCATTCTCGGTGAGGTCCATTATAAAAGCCAAAAACTCAACATTTCAATTTCAGTGATGGACTAAATCCCTAGTGTGAGGAATGCCCTCTCCAAGCCAAGTAGCCTCAAGTACTTCATCTAACCCCTCGAGCAAGCTAGAGTCAAAGATATCTTTGGTCAAGGAAGCCACCATTTGCTTTGAAACCCTAAGATCTAAAAGAGAGGCCACAAAACACGAAGGGTACCAAAATTAACCTTATAGCACTCTTGAGAAACCACATACTCCTTACCCAAGATCAAACACAAAGCCTTAAAAGTTAGATGGCCACTATCAACTGTCACATTCTTAAGTCGATGCTCTATAATCCTTCCCATGAATGCAAGTTGGCTCTTAGAACTATAAAGGGTAACAGGGGTTTCCATGGTTCAGAATTCTTGCAAGCGATAATTTTTGGCCATAGGACTAACATAGTTAAATAATGGGGTTTTGCTTGCTAGTACCTTCAAATTATCATCCAATAAGGCAAAGTGTGGGATGGATTGTAGAGGCATTATTTGAAAGATTGTCATGAGAAAATCCCATGAAACAAACTGATATTGGCACGAAGGATGTCACCTTAGGCATCGTAGGGAAGAGTGCAGGAGAAGGCTCAAGTGGAAATGACACCAAATACCTTCATATAATCATTAAGGTATAACACCCGCTTGAATAGAAGCCACATGTGGAGGAGATAGGAAAATGAACATATGGTGATTACTATTAAGGTGTTCACATTATTTTATGGGCGTCACCCCCTTAGTGGCCACTTACCATATAAAAAAATAAAAAATATAATAAAATTATTTTAATCACAAATTCTCATATTTTCTCTATTCCACCTTTTCAATAAATTAAAATTGTCTCAAATATGATTAAATTATTTATATTCATTGTCCCACAATATTTTAAATAAAAAGAATGACATTTATCAAATAGGACAATAAGTAGAATTGGAAAGTGACATGAAAATACATTTGCACTATTAACTTTTTGATAATCAAAATTAAATAGTTAAAATATTTCATTGCTTACATCACACTAACATTACTATTCATAATTATTATCCAATAGAATGATAGATAAATTAGTTTAAAGTATTTTTAAGAAATAGAGAAAAAAATACATTAGAAAATTTGGTCAAACTATTTTAATTCTATCATCTCATTGTTTTTTTTTTTTGACAACTAATAAATTGGCAGAACTAATAATACCACCTTGATTTTGTGTCATTTTCTTTTTGATAAAATAATTTTAAAAACTCTATCATTGATGAAATTTTTTCATATTGCTAATCTTGTGATATTGATAATCTTGTGATAAAGTTGTCCTACTTATCAATTGTTAATCTTATCAATATTTCCATTTAGGAATATGATCATGTAGGAACTTAGAAACAACCCAAAACTAAACCTAATATGATTATATGAATAATTACTAGGTGTTGAATTCTTAATACCCCATTAACAATCTTCCTCTACACTTCTCCAGAGATATTAACAATAATCCCATCTATATTAATCAAGTGAGAGTCTTTATCATTGTGTTCGCTCCGTACGAATTGTTATCTTAGTCCTATGATACAAATGTTTTCTTACTGATCTATGAAAGCAAGAAGAAGAGAAATCAGAAGATAACCATAAAAATAGGGATTCCATGGATGAAAACAAAGAATACAACAATAAGAAGAAATTAAAATTATAACCCCTTGTTTAGTTTGACGGTCTTCAATGTCTTTCTAGGGTTAGAGGAAATAGTGGCAAGTTGAATGATTTATTAGAGAAGAGGTAACCCGAAAATGGAAAATAGAACAGATCTAGCAGCCCAGAGTGTTCATGGCACTAACTCTCAGAATTTGGTCGAGAAAATTCTGCACACCAAAAATCTACTAGAATCCTCATTGAAAGGAGCAATGTTTTAGCCCGATAGTTGAAACGTTGGTGGACAAAGCTATGCAACTTGAACAGTTTGGAGGAACATTCGGGGGAAATCAAAAGACTACTCCATTTACGTGCCTCACAATAAAGATGCTTCAACCAGAGAAGGAAATTATTGTGGAGTTTTTCAAGAACGAGGATTCCAAGTAAGTTATTAGTTCAACAACCTTTGTTTTGGGTCTTACATTTATTGGCACTCCTCAAATAAATATTAGTAGCAATTAACAATTGAATTTGTTAACTTGAACATATTAAATGCTTAGATAGTCTTGGGTTCTTTTACATTGCTTGACAACTAAGTTTATGATAGACTTTTGGCAAAGTTGAAGCCGATGTCAGTAAATTAAAATATAATTTTTTTTGCAAGATACCTCACGGTAAAATCCTTGGTAGTATTAAAGGATTTTTTTAGAAAATTGACCTTGATTTGACAAAGGATAGAGTCGAGTCCAAGCCCTGATATCAATTAATATACCCTAACAGAACCTAGATAATGAAAGAAGTGTACTTGAAAGTCTATGGTTTTAAAGAACTTTGTTTTGTGTATATGAAGAATATATAAATCAAGGAGATAGTCTGGTCATTAGGATACATAAAATAGATTTCAAGAGTGTGGATGAGTGCTCTTTAGCACATTTAAATTTTCCTAGAACTAGGTATGCAAAAACACTTTATTTTTACATGTGATTAGAAGGGTCCAATTGATATTGGGGAATTTGGTTCCTTGATCATTTAACTCTACAACAATAGTGTTCTGCCCCAAACAAAGGTTGTTGAACTAATAATTTACTTGTAATCCTCAAAGTTACTGAATTCCAAGCATTTAATAAATGTAAGACCACCTAGGGTTGAACTAATTATTCATGAGAATAATGAAACTAATTATAATTAATTAGTTCAACACTTTTAATAATTATTCATAGTAAACAATAAAAATAGGGATTCCATGGATGAAAACAAAGAATACAACAATAAGAAGAAATTAAAAATATGGTTCGCTGTAGCAATCTTTGCCATCATTAATATAGATTTCATGGGTGATGGCAAACAAGTAAATTAGTTATATTTTAATTAACTCTAATAGCATTACTTAAATATTGTCACTATTAGATATCTAATATAATTAGAATTCAAGAGTGTGTCAAACTAATAATATTAAGTAAATTGATATTATAATATTAAAAGTAAATTAAAATTAATTAGACTAATTTTAATTTACTTTTAATCTTGCTTAAAAGATTATTAAAAGCATTAAGAGCCTAATTATTTCACTTAATAGATTAATCCACACTAATTGTCCCATTAGATTACAACTAGCTTATCTATCTTAATATATTAATTTATATATTATATGCCGAGAGATATCATTTTCGAGGCTTTTTTTTTTGCTTTTTTTGCTTTTTTGAATTTAAAAAATACGCCATAAATAATACGCCTCGAAAATGATATCTCTCGACGTATAATATATAGATTAATATATTAAGATAGATAAGCTAGTATTAGTCGCGATGCAACACATAAAATGAATTAATATATAATTATACAATATTATTTTATTTTATTTTTTGCTAGTTAAATCACTACTAACTACTAAGGGGCAACACCCTATATTTCTTCAAAAATTGAGATTACATGAGTTCTAGTCACCAAAAAACTTTCTTGTAGACCTTCTTTGATAAAATGGCCTTCACACTTTCTACCCTAAGCTTTCTAGTAATACTGTATAGTAATATTTTGCCATTACAAAAGGGCTTGGATTCGAACACAGGCAATTTCATCTACCCTAGGGACTGACTCCTATATTCTGTAAACTGTATATTGCTTGCTATTTTTATGTATATAACAAGACCATAGAGAAACCATTATCGAGACAACCTTGCTCAATTCTCATCGTCGTCTGACTCTATCCTCTTCATCTAAGCTTTGTAGTTTGCCACCACTGGACAATCCGCTCTGCAGTTCTGGTGAGTCGAGCCTTTTGCTTTCTGCTCAGGGTCTTTGTTGTCATCTTGAGACCATTCTTCTCCTATGCCAAAGTCCCAGTCATCATTGTCTCCTACCACAATCTCATCCGCAATCTCTTCATCCTCCACATACCTCATTGCCTAGCCCTGTGGAAGGTTTCCCACCAATTTAGTCACTCTAAGAAGGAAGAAAATGTTCCTTTCTCGCATGTCCCATAAATTTTCGAACCCCTCTAGGTCAATGGTTCAAATCAAATGGAACTTCATGATTTCCCTTTCGTTCATATGAATCATGTAATAATTTTGTGACATTGGGATTTGCTTGTTTTCGTCCACATTGTCCAAGGCCGCATCAATGTCTCCCAGCTAGGCATGAATGAAAACCATTTGTGTGAGTTTCTTCCCAATCTCCTTAGATACACCCATGTGTAGTAACACGACCAAGAACATGGCCAGGGTTTTCAAGTTCAACCTGAATCAATGATAGGTCCTCAAGAATTTCGGGCCCAGAACTTTCTTGGTCACCCAGAGGACCAAAGGGCGGGAAGAAGCTAGCAACCCCTACAACCTTTTGTCTATAATCTCACATGCGAAGGAATGATGTTGCTTCTCTGTGTTCAAGAATAGTGGGGTCTCTATTGGGTCTACTACAACCACTTACACCACCTCTCTAGTGCTCAGACTTTTAACCATTTTACACTACTCCTTCCATTTTCTCTTTTCTTCTAGGAATGGCACTATAAAATTTTGTCTGAGCTAGTGCTAGCCTTGGCCTTTTAACAATGATGGAATTACTTTCTCATAATGAGATTTTTTAGGAGTCATGCCCTTTGAAGCATGTCTACTTACCACCACCTTGTTGTTGGTATGAAACATATTAAATGTGTACGATTGGGCTAACCACCGGTCATTTCCTTAACCTTGGGACTTGCTCGCTTTTCTTGCTCCTTGCCTTCTATTGATGGATCATGTCTTGTCAATCCGATCAGCTTAGATTTTATCCTCATTTTGTTAAGTGCTTCTTTAGCCGTTGGTTATTTCGGTATTTTTGATGCCCTCTTCTCAATTTTTGACTTTATCCTAACCTTCGCCTACGTGTTACTTGCTGACACCTTTTTTTCTAGCTCATCTTCCTTGTCGTTACCTTTTTGGTAAATGTGGCTTATTTGAAAGGCCTCGTATTTTCTTACTAGTTGTTTGATGCTCTGCAGTAAGTGGTTTAGTTTCCAATTCGGAGTGTTACCTCTTCGGATGGCATTGATCGTGATGAGGGAGTCCCCTTCCAAGTGAATCCACTTCACACCCAATTCTAATCCTAACTATAATCCAATGACTATTGCTCTAAACTCTACTTCATTGTTCGTGCATATTCCTAGTGAAATAGATTTTTCTGCTAGAGTCCTGCCAACAACATCCCTTTCAATATAACCAGCTCCTCTTGGTCCTGGGTTCCCACAGGAAGCTCCATTGAAATTTATTTTAGTCCAACCTTCTTTCGGTACCTTCCATGCTACTTTTTCTCTCTTTGTCTTTGGTGACTGTGACATGTTGTTTCCACTAAGTAATGGTGGCTTCAAGCTGTCAAACTTTTTCATTAGGTTTTCATCCCAATTTGTGAACTTTTTTTGCTTATCTGTTCTACACCGGGCATATTCATTGACAAGTTCTACTATGGCCCTCTCAATTTTCTCCCAAAGCCTATCTTTATTCATCTCATTCCCTTGAAAGATTCTTTTGTTACGTTCCTTCAAGATTTCCCATATTACAATGGATGGGGTTATTTTCCATATTCCACTAAATACTGATTTGTTACCTCCTTGGGGCCACATTTTGAACCAAGACACTAGGTTTGTTGGCATGGGGCATTGTAGATTTAATTTTTTCTTGACCTTGCCCCAACAATCATTTGCATAAGAGCATGTTAAAAGAAGATGATCTGTAAATTCTTCATTCTCTTTACACATTGTACATCTCTCAACCCTTGAACACCAAAGGCTGCTAATCTATCCTCCATGAGTATTATTTTTTAAATTGTCATCCATGTAAATACTCTTGCTTTGGGAAGGCATTTTTTCCCCTATATCAACTTGAATGGCTAGGCATGTCTTGCCATGGACAGTTCTTCAATCTTATATTTGAACTTCACTTTGGATGAGCCTGTGGAAGACCCACACCATCTGATTATGTCCTTGTCATTGGATGGAGCAAAATGTCTACCATTGAGAATTTTTGATAATGCCTCTTTCTGTGCTTGTGGCGCATTGAGGGTTTGCAGATCATTCCAGATCCAACAGGGGGTCCCTTGGTTATTAGTTATACTACCATAGTTGGAAACCTTGTTCCCCAATAGTCTTGTCATTTCTTCCTTAATTTCTTCCAATCCTAGGGAGTTGCTGATGGGGGGTTTTCCACACCATGAATCATTCCAAAAGGACACACTATTTCCATCTCTAATATCCTAAGTTACATGCTTAGATATAATGTCTCTACATTCCAAAATGAAGTTCCAAATTGCAGAGCGTCTCGATGGGTTAATTGTGGTGAGAATTCTGGATGGGTCATCCAAATCTAGGTACTTTCTTCTCATAATTCTAACCCACTTCTACTTGCTTTTTGTATGAAGGTCCCATACTAGTTTAACCCCCATGGTTTGATTCATTAGTGTTAGTTGTTTAATCCCAGCCCCACCAACCTCTTTGGGTGTGCACACCTTGTCCTAGGCCAACAAAGAGACTTTGTTTTGTTTGCCTGTTCCACTCCAAAAGAATTTCTTAAAGATTTGAGTTAGAGATTCTTCCACTGCTTTAGGTAACTTTAAACACAACATTGAATACACCGAAATGGTTGACAATATTGATTTCACCATTAATAATCTTCTTGCTGAAGACAACTACCTGCCTTTCCAAGTTCCCAATTTTATCTTGCAATTGTTTACCAAGCTCTCCCAATAGAAATTTTTGTTTATCCCTGCAATAGGGGTATCCCCAAGAAATGTCCCGGTAGTGTTGCCACTTTCAAATTCAAGATTTTGGCTAGATCCTTTTGTAGACTTGGTTGAGTGTTGAGGAAAAAGACCTCTAACTTTCCCCAGTTAATACTCTGTCCTGATGTACTAAATTAATCCTCTAGAAATTTCTTGATCACCCTTGCTTCTCTTCTACTAGCCTCTCCCATCAGAATGGTATCATCTATAATTATTGATGTGTAGTGGGTTGCATACCATTTTCCACATGAATTCCCACTCATTTTCCTTCCCTTCTTAGCTCTTGTATCCCTCTCCCCAATACCTCTACCATGATTATGAACATGAAGAGGGAGAGGGGGTCACCTTGCCTTAGCCCCCTTGTAGAAGGAAATAATCCATGTGCGAACCTATTCACTAGAATAGAGAATTTCGCTGTTAAGATGCAACTTTTAATCCAACTTATCCATTTTTCTTCAAATCCAAATTTCCCTAGAACTTCCAAGAGAAATTGTCTGTCTATCATGTCATAAGCTTTAAGAATTTCTAATATCAACACCATACATGCTTCTTTATTCTTTCTATCTGAGTGTATGGTTTCATGAGCAATGATTATTCCTTCTGCTATCGACCTTCCTGGTGCAAATCCACTCTGCTCTTATGATATGACCTCATTCAGAACTTCCTTGAGTTTGTTTACTGTTATTTTGGTGACCACCTTATACACCGTGTTCCATAATGCAATTGGTCTGAAATCACTCATCGTTTGAGGGTCTTTTTTCTTGGGGATTAGGGCCATAAATGTATGGTTTACTGCCCCCAACATTGTCATTCTTCTCCTTGATTCTTCCACTGCCACCCATAGATCTTTCCCAACTATGTCCCAATGTTTTTGGAAGAAATTGACTGGGAATCCATTTGGCCTTGGGGGCTTATCTGGATTCATCTGGAAAACTGCTTCTTTGACTTCTTCCAAAGAAACCTTCTGATACAACCGCCTATTTTGCTCTTCCTTTATAATTGTAGGGATTGAATTCAACAGTATTTCCCTTGTTGCTTTGATCTCCTGGCTTTCCCTATTCAGAATATCTTCAAAGAATCTGACCGACTCCTTGTTCACTTCCTCAATAGATTGTGTTACCTCCTTGTTCTCCTTTTTAATTTTTGAAATCCAGTTCTTACTCCGGTTGGTGATTGTTGTTTTGTGAAAGTATTTGGTGTTCCTATATCCTTCTTTCAACCAAGTTTCTCTTGATTTCTGTCACCAGAAGCATTCTTCCCTCTTCAGTATTTCTGCCAGTTCTTCTTTTAGACATTTCTCATTCTCAAAATCGGTTGCATCCATTCCTTTTTATATTATGTTCTCATTCAGGGCTCTGGTCTCTTGCTCTATTCTTTCTTTCTCCTAGAAAATATTCTTGAAGTGAGACTTGTTCCAATCTTTGAGTTTGTTCTTGATGTATCCTAACTTCTTGTTTATCTTGTATAGCTCCAATTTATTTCCAAACTTAATCTCATTCCACCACCCATCTATTAGTTTTGGCAAATGTTCATCTCTCAACCACATATTTTCAAACTTGAATGGACTTCCTTTAGGGCGATCATCCAACCCAAAGGAGAGCAATACAGGGAAATGGTCTGACCCTATGTAGGGTAGGATTTGGGCTTCTTGTGTGGCTGCTACCTCTCCTTAGTTCCCCCAGAGCAAAAATCTATCCAATCTTTCAGCTATGTTTTTGAAGCCCCTCCTTCTATTTGACCATGTGAAAGTCCCATTTTTGGTTTGCAAGTTCATTTGTTGATTACTGTCTACAAATTCTTGGAAATATCTTTGAATAGTTGTTGTTCTTCCTAGGCCCCCTTGCTTCTCCTCATTGTTCAAGGTTGTATTAAAATCCCCTGCTACTATCCCTCTCTTATTTTTCCAATTTTCTAGTTCACTTGAGATTTTATTCCACACATATCTTTTTTCTACAGTGGCTATTGGGCCATATACATCGATGATGAAGAAGATTTTGTGCCTCCTTAGTCCCTTGAACTTTATCAACTACCAATTGTCATCTTCTTTTTCCACTTCCCCTTCTATTGTTAGAGGATTCCATATTACAACCAAGCCACTAGATGCACCTATAGCCTCTTTGAATTGACCTTACAATTGTCTCTAGTTTCTCAATCTTTTCTTTCCCTTATCTTTACTCCATTTAGACTCTTGTATTAGACCTATGTCTGCTTTGGATTGGTTAATTTGGAGCTTAACCATGCACCATTTGTCAAGGGCATTGATGCCCCTGACATTCCATGTTATTATCCTCATTCAGACCTGGGAAGGAGGATATCCTTCCCGACTCTCAGTTTCCTCTACCCTATAGCATTTCCTGCAATTACTAGCTTAGCTTTGTTTATTTTTCGACCCCTTTTGGATTTATTTTTTATGTTTGGTTTTCTTATTTTTAATTTGGTCTACTCAAGCATCCTTTCTTCAATCAACTCTCCCTCCTTAGCCTCCTCTAAGTCTTCTTCTTCTCCTTTTGTGTATTGGTCACTCACCTCCTCCTCAAACTGTGTGTAGTTTCCTTCTTCCTCCTAGAAATCTTCTTCTTCATCTTTTTTGATACTTTGCTTCCCCTTCACTGCCTCATCTCCTGTCTCCTGGGAGCCCCTCTTTGTACTATTTGCTTCCTTGGCTAGTTCCCTGAGTTGAGAGTTGATGTCCTTCTGAAGTTCCTTTGCTTCGCCCAATAGAGTGTTGAGATCTTTTTCTGCCTTGGAGGCTACATCCGTCGACCGTGTCTTCATTGGGAGGCATGCCTCTCTACTATTCTAGATTTCCCCTTCATACTTCCTCTTCTTAGATTTTTTCCATCCTCTTTGGGTTGAGATTTTTGGGGATCGAGTTGCATCTCCTTGGGGTGTTCTATCCCCTACTTCTTCCAAATCCTTCTCACTTTCATCGTTCCCTTTTACCCTATTTGAGGCACCTTCCTAGAATGATTCTCTAAAGAGGTACTTTTTTGGTTTAGCTCCTACCCACACCTCTATTTCTTGTTACCAACTTCCATACTTTGTCAGAATTTCTAAGTGCTTTTAGATTCTAACCCCCTCATCTATCTCTACCAGGATGCTGGCTTCTGCACCATCTTTCCCATTTATGAAGTCTTCATCTACCCCTAGACACACTCCTAGGGAATCTCCTATTCTCACCATGACCTCCACATTCCAAAACTCTGAGGGTAGATCCACCAATTTGATGCAACTAGGGATTTGTTTGATTGTATAATTCCAAGGATTGAAGTTTGATCTCTAGTTTAGCCAGTGAAAACTATGACCATTCAAAAAAAGAGGTTTCCCATCTACTATTTCCTATTTTAGTTGTTGATCTATACATTCTATGAGAAATAAAGAATTTGGTAATTGGTGGATTCTTACCCGATCCTTGAAATTGGTATGCCACAAAGCCTTGATCTCCTCTCTAGGGCACCTTGGGCCACTCCATTTGGAAAACATAGCTATGTACATCATTTTGGTCACTCTTGATTCAATTGCTTCAGTAGGCATTGGATACAACTTGCTTCCCCACGACCTCATACTCGCTCCCACATTCATTGCTTTTCCTTTATTTTGGAATTTCCTCCTATTTGCTTTTCTTCTGTATAGTTCATAGTCTCTTGGGTTCAATCTTCTCCCAAATTCAAATTATTCTCCATTTTGTTGGCTCATTTTTCCTTCACTCTTCAGTTTAGGGTTTCTTGAGCCTTTCACTTTCTAGACTTTGCTAGTGTGCATCCGAGTGCTGCTACCCTTGTATTTCCAATTGGGATCCGATGGATTTTCATGATGTCCTTTTTTCCTAGAACCATCCACACCTTGAGTTTCATGCATTCCAATTTTCATCATTCTTTTGGTGCCCTACTGCTTTCCATCCTTGTTCAGGAACCCTCTTTTGGCTATCACCTTGGAATCTTCTTCTTTGGTTGCATCCTTGCATTTCATAAATTTTCATCTTGCAAAAATGCGGGTGACATTTATCCACCTAGGCTCCATTTTCAAACACCCATTGCGGAGTGTGCCTTGGTTGCTCCAACTTTCCATCCTCTTCCATCTTCTCTCTTGAACTGTCATCCTCTTCCATATCTCCCCATCATATCCTTTTTCATCTCTACAATTTTTCTCTCGTCTTCGCTGCCTTAGTAATTATTAATTACTAATTACCTTAATGACTAATATTTCTATACAATATTATTTTATTATATTAGTAGATAAATAATAATATTTTAGTATATTTAATATAAAAATTTAATATAAGTTATGGTTAGGGGTCAAACATGGTTAGGCTCAAACTTTTATTAGGGTTGAGGTTCAAGTTTAATTAGGGTTAGGGTAAAGGTTAAAATGGGGTTCAATTAGGGAAAAACCTTTGAGTTAGGGTTAGGGTTGAATTAGGGGAAATATTTGAGTTAGTGTTAGGGTTAAACTATTTTTAACATTCAAATAATGTTAGGGTTAGTGTTTAATTAGGGTTAGTCTTAAAATAAGATTATGATTTTATAAATGATAAGGGTTGGCATGCAAATAAATTTAGGATTTAGGGTTCAATTAAATTTATGATTAATGCTCAATTAGGAGAAGGGTTTGGGTTAGGTTTAGGGTTAAGATAATGGTTAGGGTTAGGGTTATCATTCCACTTTAATTTATAGATATATTATATATCATTGTTGAATTTATATAAATCTTTTAACCCTTACTCTAATTGAACTCTAAACTTAAATTTTAAAGACATTTCTCCCCTCAAACAAAACTCAATCCTAATCCTAATTCTATCTCTAACCCTAACCCTAATCATAATCCTAGCCCTATCTCTAACCTAACCCCAACTAATCCTAACCCTAACCCTAATTCTATCTCTAATTGTAACCTAACCCTAATCTTTACTCTATCTCTAATCAAAACCCTAACCCTAAACCTAATCATAACAAAAACATCAACCCTAACCCTAATCGTAATGCAAACCCTAACACTAATCCTAAATTTATTTCTATCTTTAACATAAACCCTAATCCTAATCATAACCCTATCTCCAACCCTATTTCTAACCCTAATACTAATTCTATCTCTAATCTTAACCCTAATGTTGACCCTATCTCTAACCCTAACCGTAATCCTTACTCAAACCCTAACCCTAATCCTAATTCTATCCCTAACCCTAACCCTTATCTTAACTCTATCTCTAATCCTAACCCTAACCTTAATCCTAATGCTAACCCAACCCTAATCCTAATTATATCTTTAACCATAACCCTAATCCCAATCCTAACCCGGCCCTAACCCTAATTAATTTAATGTTGGCTTGTAAAGAGCGAAAGTCTTTAATTCCAAATAATCTTATAATTCCTTTAATAAGTTCATTACATTCCATAAAATATCGTATCTCCATCCAAAATTAACATTGTTTAATCCACATGATTCCAAAAATATCGACTTAAAGTCTACAATAAGATTCATAATACATCCAATTACATTTATAAACATGTGTCATCTTTCATTACATTTATAATACAAAACATTGTAAATAAATTTTCAATTCAAAACTTAGGCATTCTGTCGCCTCAGGTTCGACAATAATCATACAATAATAAAATACAATAGATATATGAAGAAATATTCAATTGATCTTCAATCCAATAGCCAATCTTCAAACATGAAGACGAGAACAAGGTTCAGGTGCTTTTTCCACCCAACCTCGAAGCTTACGCTTCCCCGAAATTATTTAGTCATTCAAAGAATACCCGACCCTGCACAAATCGCTTAGCAAAAAGAAGTCGACAAACAAGATGGAATCTGATGCGTGCCTAGTATAACTAGTAATTCCACAAGCATTTTCATTTTTCTAATTCATTTAAGAAACAAGCAAGTTCGATACTAGCATATGGCAGGGAGTTATAAATATTCCATTTGTTTCAAAGGTCCTTAAGTTACTTGGCCAAGTAAAATGTCATGCACGACAATAATAATAATAGTTTTAGAAAAGCAAAACTATACTCTCTATAAACCCATATTCGGCATCCGTCTCGAAAGGTAACTTTCCAAACACATGACATGCACATTCAATTATCAAGCATGCATGGTTCCATTCAAAATAAACAAATTATCTTTCCCAACACATGTCATGCACATTCCATATCAAAGCATACATGGTTCCATTCAAAATAAATAATTATCTTTCTCAATCACATGAACTGCACTTCTATTTTCAAGCAAACACAGTTTTGTTGCAGTCATTTCATAGATTTAAATCACAAATAACATTAAGTTCATATTAAAAATAAATTAATTAAAGGTGTATCTCAAGTATGTAATCTAAGTACATATTTAAACAAGAATTAAATGAACACACATTCTTTCAGTTCATTTACTCAAGAAATTCAATCACAATTCAATATAATCCTCTTCTAATTCGTTTAATTTTTCAGTAATTATATTTAAAATTCTATTTCCTTTTCTTTTTTGTTTTTTTCCTATTTCTCTTAAATGTTATCTTTTCAAAATCATAAAAACACCTCATATTACTTCTGTTTCGTAGTAATTTTAGTTTCATTTCTAGAGAATTATCAAGTTTCATTCTTACTTTCAAGCATAAATCTTACATAAAATTATTTAATCTTATCATTTTGGAAAACGTTCAACAATTTTATTTAAATCAAAACACTATCTTTTCTGTTTCTTTTCATTTTGAAAATTAAATCTATCTGACAATTTTGGTTTTTCTGAAGATTTTATAAATCTAAATAGATCTAAAACAATATGTTTCCTGTTTGCATCTTTTCAATTTACAAATAAGTATTTCCTATAAATAAATAAATCTACTGTTTCTTGATATTTTCTATTCAAGATCATTCTACAATTTTTTGTTTAAATCTATACTTTGTCTTCACTAAAATTTTAGTTTTGTGTTTGATCTTTTTCCAAAAAAAAAAAATTAAAAATAGTGATTTTCTTTCCTGTTCAAAATTAAAATACAAGAATAATAGAGAATAATTTAACTCGGTATTGAATTGACTGTGAATTTGTTTTTAATGAATCTACCTGGTAATTTTCTGTAGCTGATTTGTGCTCTTTGACTATCAATTTTTCTCTGTAACTATTCTTTTGTTCAAAATCCTCTTTTTTTTCTATTGTTCTCTATTCCTGGGTGCACCTTCCAATTTCTCACCTCTTTTCTTTCTGTTTAGAACCTTCTCCCTAACTCCTAAATCTTTATATTTCCATTCTTCTCTTTACCTGCTGTCTGCTCACTTCTCTTCCTACTACCCACACATTCTCCTACCTTATTTTCCACTCACGTCTCCTTATTTCCTGCGCAGCTTCTCCTCTCTCCTTTCTACCCTGCTCCCTCCTACCTTCTCTTCCCTACCTCGCCTCTTCTCTCCTTCTCCTTACGTTTCTAAGACCTCTCTCCCTCCTATTTCCATGCGCACATGGTGGGGTAAGCAACCTCCAACATGTATAAACCAAAACTGTTCTCCCTTCTCAGCCGTGCATGATGGGGAGATCAATAATTTCTAAATTTCTTAGCCCTCTTTCCAAGCCATGCGTGGAGTGAATGGAGAATGAGAATCATCAATTTAAAAATCAAATAAACTCTGCTTCCTCTACTGGCTGGGCCTCCCCCTTGTCAGATGAATTCAATCAAAATATACAAAAGAATGTGTGTTTTTTTTGGTCCAACTTTGCAAAAATGGATTGTCACTCTGTCCATTCGAATTTCTCTCTGCCTGTCTTCATATAATGCCAATGGTGGATTTATTAACAAAGTCAAATCCACCTTTTGTGTTTGATCTCTAGCCAAATGGCCAGAATTCCAAGTTCCATTTGTAATTGCATTCAAAATTGATTGTGAAGTAATTGTTTCCAAATTGATAACTACTGTTTTGATTTCAATTTCAATTTTGATTGCAAACGTATTGTCGTTTTCTAATTTTCATTAAATAACTAGTTTTGATATTTATCTATTTCTTCAAACAAATATTTTCTATTTTATTTATTATTTGCGAAAATAACAAATAAACCAATAACACAATATTTACATTTTATATATTTTCGCAATTAAAAGTTTATTCCAAAAATTTAGAATAAAACATTATTATTTTCAACTAATAATAAAATATTTATACAAAGAGTAATTCTTTGAATAAAGATCAATTTCCTCATAAAATAATCAATTTTCCATTCAAACAACATATTCTTTTTCACAATTACGTTCAGGCAAAAGCATAGTCATAATAACCATTTAAAAATACAAATTGCGTTCCAATTATTTAAGTGGTGTGTGAGATTCCGTCATCCTCATAAATGTCTAATGGCTAAAACGACTCTACCTGAACAATGTTCTTGCCTTCATTCTCGTTCACCTGTTCCTGCGTTCACTTGCACTCAAGTTCTCATCAGCAATAACAATCCCCGAATTTCATAATAATGAATTCAAAATAATTTCATTTACATTTACATTTAAATTTCAATTTCAACTTCAATTTATATAATCATCTAACATAAACATTGAAATTCTCATGATTAATAATCACGATCAAATAATTGATAAAAATGAGTACGTGACATCCTTCCCCTCTTGGAAGAGACATCGTCTTGATGTCTTATTATTCAATCAATAATCATAGTATCTCAATCAGTAAAACATATTATCTCAATCATACTAACATCATAGTTCTCAAAAAATAAGCATAAACAATTCATAGTAACATCCACGCTATCCAAGTTCACAACATGTGAATCAAAAACCAGAGTATCAAGTATCTCATGCATTAAGCAAATAATACTCTAAGAAAGCAAATGAGGAAAATGACGGTCAATCGTCTCAGAATCCTCCCATGTAGCATTATCCTCAGTATACTGGTCCCACTGGACCTTGTACTAAGTACTATCCTAGTAAACGCTAGTCTATAAGCAACTAGGTTCATGAATTCCAGTACATCAAAGGGTCTCGCAAATCTCGGAGCCAACTTTGATGATTTCCCAAATACGTAAGATTTACAAAACATTCATCCTATGCAATAATCTTGTCCTTTATAGACCTTGCTTCAAGTGTCCTTACTATCACATAGGAAAATATCGTATGCTTCATACATATTTACTCTCCCAAAGAATTTTATTCCATAAATACATCCAATATATAATAATAAATATACTTAGTGATCGGAATTCATTGATTCATGCATTTATCCTTAGTATAATCCAAATGGAAGAGGAATGTCGATGTATTGTACACTACATCGTGGGTCCAATCCTTTTCATTTGTATTTACACTTTTAGACAACTCATAAACTGAGTCCATCCGCCACTTACACATTCATTATCCTTACCATAAAGTACTTTCCCTTGATTACTTGTCTATCTCGAGCATAACCTTGCTCCTAGACACTTGTCAATTTTGATGTTGCTCCACACTTAAGCTTTATTATTAATTAAGTTTCATCGATCACTTCAATCTATTATTCCTTTTTGACATTTTATCAAGTCTATGATTATATCCAAGCCTTTTTCAGCTTTAAAAGAGTTTCCTTTCTTTCCATAGAATGGTCCAAACTTCAATTTAGAAGTTTACAATTCATTCAAGATTCAGTCCACTATTTTACTTATTTGACTAAAATAATATATTGCACATTTATTCAAATGAATGTCTCATGGTAAGATTTTGGTTTACACTACCCTATCATTATTTGCTAAACTGAAATAACCTTTCAGGTTTACTAAGCAACTACTTACCCATCAATATATTATTTAGGACCAAAGTCCTATAAGTCGAGTTTCCAAAAACTGTTGGTTTCTTTGATGAGTCTATCCACTAGAACATTATGTTAATTCTACTAACATAGACAGATCAATTTGTCTTGTGTTCTACCATTTTCCTTCTAGAATCTCAAGAGAGTTACATGTCCTACCAATGATGATTTCAGGTCTTCATTTCCTGGCATACTAGACATTACCTTGCTACATTCTGTGCAACTTCTTACTCTATCTTCTTCCAGATAATAGTGGATCCTTATCCTACAATTCCATTTGTTAATCCAATGTCCTAACCCTGACATTATTTTCCTCGTTCCATTCTCGAATCTTGGACACATAGGTTCTTTTATATCCAACAATAGTCTATCCTTTGACTAAGTGATAACCTATTTTGATCTTACGTCATTATTAATCTTCATGTAAATGGTTATAGGTTTTGCGGAGATAATTCCCATTTATCTCAAGACATCCATATCATGGATTTTCTTTTATCCTTGGATTATTTTCAAAGATGCAATTCATCTTTTAAATCAATCTAATTTCCTTGATTTAATCTGGTACTATTTTTTTTGAGTGTTAATCCTCTTTCTACCAGGTTGATCTCTAGATAATAAAAAATTTAATTGCATATCTAATCATCAAGCATTAAAATTTAACTCCATGATTTCTTAATTATAAAGGTGAGTCTCAACTTTAATATATCCATTCTGAGCACAAGTAACAATTCTGATGTTCTTCTCCATAAGAATTTCAACATTTATTGCTAAGTGAAAATTCTATGATGTTATGTCATGACAATAGATGCTTCTTTTGAAAATGTTTCTCTTTTAATATAAGTGCTACTTAAAGTAAAGTCTTGTCAATAATATGACTTCCTTTAACTTACAAGGCATCCCTCCTTTGCTTCTATCCTTATAGAGTTTCATTATCCCCAATGATATTCAATCGCATGGGCAAATCTTAACCCAATATTCCCTTCCAATTCTTAGGATGGAATTCTTAATTGTTGACTAGTCCGATTGTTTATAGATTTCCCCACTCTATATGGCTATAGTCAAGACCTAATGTACTACTCATTCAAGTTTAATTCCTACTTATAGGTGTTAAATAGTAATCCAGTACGTAATCCAACTTAATAGGTTTTAGTCTCATCATAAGATCTCTCTCTTTATTGAATAAATTTTTTGTCCCAATTAGGTTATCTTTAACCCAAGGTTTCTTTTAGAGTAAGGTAGTGATTAATTGATTTGATCATTCTCATTAAGAGATTTTGGTGTGGTTCACATAACGTCACATCTTACTTTATTTTTTGCTCCATCTCAATGGCTTAAATAGCTAACATTTTTTTTTTGTCCAAAGGTTTCTTAGCATATTAAGCTTCAGTGTTTTCATGACATGGATATATTTCATATAGAAATAACATCGTTATATTAAATTCTCTGTAAAAAGTATATAGGAGTATAGAGATACTTTCTTCCAATCATGAGTCTCTCAGATCTTTCCTTGTCAATCCCATAAACAATGATCTTCCTTATCATGCTCAAGTTATCTTCCTATCCTTTTCTAAGGCATTGATAATAAGACCTTTTATCTTTAGATCAGATAATCATAAGGTATAAAGGTCATAGTTCTTAACCTTTCCATTTGTCCTTTTTCCCTTGTGGTCATAAAATGTATGACTTAATTGTCCTTATGACTTGCAAAGAAGTCATAACCAAGTTTTTGTTGGGTGGGGTACTTAGCTTGAGTCAATCCACTCTCTTCCTTCCCCCCCCCTTAGTGTTTCCGCAACTTTCGTTCTTCTTATGTTGAACTTCTAGCAATTTACTTGCTTATTTGGAAAGGGTTTGTCATTCCTTCTTGTTGACTTTTCATTGCTTTCCCTTACCTCATGGCATACCTTAAATACACTTTTCTCAAAGTTAGATTTTTCATTGCTTTTTTTTTTTATCTCATAGATTCAACATATAGGATCGTTCAGTAGGAGATCCAATGAATAATCAACAACAATAACATTCCATCTTCTTCCTAATATCCTTTTTAATGGAGGAATATCCATGCTCACAAACCTCTTTTGTTGATGTACTTCTCAACTCAGAGTGTTGCTTTCCTTGCAACTTCTAGTGTCCTGATACATAGAGCCATGTTGGATTGCTTTTCCCTTTTTGGAACCATTATTCATAAGTTGTTTGATTCCAAAAACTTCAATAACTTCATTGATTTTGGTTGGAGGAATCTTGCTCATCTCATTGATTATTTCCTCTGTCCGTTCTGGTCTTTTCTCAATTCCTCGGTACCAACTCTTTCTTAACAAGATCTTTATCTTAATACAAGAGTTTAAGTCATGAGTTCCCCAACCCTTGAGGATACTTCCTTTGTTCATATCCTACTTTGAACAATCTAGTTTATGCTGACTTTGCATACATAGATTCGTAGTGTTTACATTAATCCAAGAGTTCCTGACTCTTTTACAATTTTAGGTTACTAAAATTCAATTTATCTCATTCCTAATCATTCTCTTTTTCTTAGAGTCATGTATGTATAGATTATTCTTCCTAACCTTCCTACATAATCTGATTGCATAATCTTCTGCAATCCTAGGTTTTATCATAAGTTGATGGTTTAGGAATTCTGATTCTAGGGACGAATCTTTAACTAGCCCCAATTTACACAAGTTACTAATGTTTACATCTTCCTTTTCACTTCTTTAAGTTCTTTTCTCTTTCCATTCTGGCACAATAACTTTTCAACCTTTATCTTCTGATAAGGTTTACGCATTATTTTGTAGTGAGCTCATAGGTTTTAGTGCAGAACCTGGTTGCTCTGATACCAAATGTAAAGAGCGAAAGTCTTTAATTCCAAATAATCTTATAATTCCTTTAATAAGTTCATTACATTCCATAAAATATCATATCTCTATCCAAAATTAACATTGTTTAATCCACATGATTCCAAAAATATCGACTTAAAGTCTACAATAAGATTCATAATACATCTAATTACATTTATAAACACGTGTCATCTTTCACAACATTTATAATACAAAACATTGTAAAGAAAATTTCAATTCAAGACTTAGGCATTCTATCACCTCAAGTTTCGACAATAATCATACAATAATAAAATACAATAGATATATGAAGAAATCTTCATTTGATCTTCAATCCAATAGCCAATCTTCAAACATGAAGACAAGAGCAAGGTTCAGGCACTTTTTTTGTCCAACCTCGAAGCTTACGCTTCCTCGAAATTCTTTAGTCATTCAAAGAATTCCCGACCCTGCACGAATCGCTTAGCAAAAAGAAGTCGACAAGCAAGATGGAATCTAATGCATGCCTAGTATAACTAGTAATTCCACAAGCATTTTCATTTTTCTAATTCATTTAAGAAACAAGCGAGTTCGATACTAGGATATGGTAGGGAGTTATAAATATTCCATTTGTTTCAATGGTCCTTAAGTTACTTGGCCAAGTAAAATGTCATGCATGACAATAATAATAATAGTTTTGGAAAAGCAAAACTACAGTCTCTATAAACCCATATTCGGCATCCATCCCGGCAGGTAACTTTCCAAACATATGACATGCACATTCAATTACCAAGCATGCATGGTTCCATTCAAAATAAACAAATTATCTTTCCCAACACATGTCATGCACATTCCATATCAAAGCATACATGGTTCCATTCAAAATAAATAATTATCTTTCTCAATCACATGAACTGCACTTCTATTTTCAAGCAAACACAATTTTGTTGCAGTCATTTCACATATTTAAATCACAAATAACATTAAATTCATATTAAAAATAAATAAATTAAAGGTGTATCTCAAGTATGTAATCTAAGTACATATTTAAACAAGAATTAAATGAACACACATTCTTTCAATTCATTTACTCAAGAAATTCAATCACAATTCAATATAATCCTCTTCTAATTCGTTTAATTTTTCAGTAATTATATTTAAAATTCTATTTCCTTTCCTTTTCTATTTTTTTCCTATTTCTCTTAAATGTTATCTTTTCAAAATCATAAAAACACCTCATATTACTTCTATTTCGTAGTAATTTTAGTTTCATTTCTAGAGAATTATCAAGTTTCCTTCTTACTTTCAAGCATAAATCTTACATAAAATTATTTAATCTTATCATTTTGGAAAACGTTCAACAATTTTATTTAAATCAAAACACTATCTTTTTTGTTTCTTTTCATTTTGAAAATTAAATCTATCTGACAATTTTGGTTTTTCTGAAGATTTTATAAATCTAAATAGATCTAAAACAATATGTTTCCTGTTTGCATCTTTTCAATTTACAAATCAGTATTTCCTATAAATAAATAAATCTACCGTTTCTTGATATTTTCTGTTCAAGATCATTCTACAATTTTTTGTTCAAATCTATACTTTGTCTTCACTAAAATTTTAGTTTTGTGTTTGATCTTTTTCCAAAAAAATAAAAAAAAAATAGTGATTTTCTTTCCTGTTCAAAATTAAAATACAAGAATAATAGAGAATAATTTAACTCGGTATTGAATTGACTGTGAATTTGTTTTTAATGAATCTACTTGGTAATTTTCTGTAGCTGATTTGTGCTCTTTGACTATCAATTTTTCTTTGTAACTAATCTTTTGTTCAAAATCCTCTTTTTTTTTTGTTGTTCTCTATTCCTGGGTGCACCTTCCAATTTCTCACCTCTTTTCTTTCTGTTTAGAACCTTCTCCCTAACTCCTAAATCTTTATATTTCCATTCTTCTCTTTACCTGCTGTCTGCTCACTTCTCTTCCTGCTACCCACACATTCTCCTACCTTATTTTCCACTCACTTCTCCTTATTTCCTGCGTAGCTTCTCCTCTCTCCTTTCTACCCTGCTCCCTCCTACCTTCTCTTCCCTGCCTCGCCTCTTCTCTCCTTCTCCTTACGTTTCTAAGACCTCTCTCCCTCCTATTTCCATGCGCACATGGTGGGGTAAGCAACCTCCAACATGTATAAACCAAAACTGTTCTCCCTTCTCAGCCGTGCATGATGGGGAGATCAATAATTTCTAAATTTCTTAGCCCTCTTTCCAAGCCGCACGTGGAGTGAATGGAGAATGAGAATCATCAATTTAAAAATCAAATAAACTCTGCTTCCTCTACTGGCTGGGCCTCCCCCTTGTCAGATGAATTCAATCAAAATATACAAAAGAATGTGTGTTTTTTTTGGTCCAACTTTGCAAAACTGGATTTTCACTCTGTCCATTCGAATTTCTCTTTGCCTGTCTTCATATAATGCCAATGGTGGATTTATTAACAAAGTCAAATCCACCTTTTGTGTTTGATCTCTAGCTAAATGGCCAGAATTCCAAGTTCCATTTGTAATTGCATTCAAAATTGATTGTGAAGTAATTGTTTCCAAATTGATAACTACTGTTTTGGTTTCAATTTCAATTTTGATTGCAAACCTATTGTTGTTTTCTAATTTTCATTAAATAACTAGTTTTGATATTTATCTATTTCTTCAAACAAATCTTTTCTCTTTTATTTATTATTTGCGAAAATAACAAATAAACCAATAACACAATATTTACATTTTATATATTTCCGCAATTAAAAGTTTATTCCAAAAATTTAGAATAAAACATTATTATTTTCAACTAATAATAAAATATTTACACAAAGAGTAATTCTTTGAATAAAGATCAATTTCCTCATAAACTAATCAATTTTCCATTCAAACAACATATTCTTTTTCACAATTACGTTCAAGCAAAAGCATAGTCATAATAACCATTTAATCATGCAAATTACGTTCCAATTATTTAAGTGGTGTGTGAGATTCCATCATCCTCATAAACATCTAATGGCTAAAACGACTCTACCTGAACAATGTTCTTGCCTTCATTCTCGTTCACCTGTTCCTGCGTTCACTTGCACTCAAGTTATCATCAGCAATGACAATCCCCGAATTTCATAATAATAAGTTCAAAATCATTTCATTTACATTTGAATTGAATTTGAATTTATATAATCATCTAACATAAATATTGAAATTCTCATGATTAATAATCGTGATAAAATAATTGATAAAAATCAGTACATGACATGGCTCCATCATAACCCTAACCCTAACCTTAACCCTAATTAAACTATCTTAAGTGTATTTAAACCCTAACCCTAATTGTGTCATAACCCTAAGTCTAATTAAACTCTAGCCCTAACTTTGAAAGTCATTTCTCCCTTCACAAAAACCTTAATCCTAATCCTAATTCTATCTCTAACCCTAACCCTAATCCTAATCTTGGCCCTATCTCTAACCTAACCCCAACTAATCCTAACCCCAATCCTAATTTTATCTCTAATTGTAACCTAACCCCAATCTTCACTCTATCTCTAACCAGAAACCTAACCCTAAATTTAATCATAACAAAAACCTCAACCCTAAACCTAATTCTATGTCTAACCCTAACCCTTACCCTAATATTTGCCCCATCTCTAACCATCACCCTAATTGTAACCCTATTTGTAATGTTAACCCCAACCCTAATCCTAATTTTATCTTTATACCTAACCCTAACCCTAATATTAGCACTAAACTGAACCCTAATCCTAATTCTATTTCTAACCTTAATCCTAATTTTCTCTCTAACCCTAACACTAACCCTAATCCTAACCCTAAGCCTTTAATCATAATCATAATCCTGACATAAACCCCAACCCCAATCCTAATCTTGATTCCATCTCTAACCCTAACCCTAACCCTAACCCTAACCCTAACACTAATTGCAACACTAAGCCTAATTCTATTTCTAACCCTAATTATAACCCTAATTATGATTTTATCTTTAACCATAACCCTAATCCTAACCTTAATCCTTTCACTATCTCTAATCCTAACCCTAATCCTAATTCTATCTTTAACCCTAACCCTAACCCTAATTCTTACACTATCTCTAACCCTAACACTAATTTTAATCGTAACCCTAACCCTAACACTAATCCTAATTTTATTTTTATCTCTAACATAGACCCTAGCCCTATCTCTAAGCCTAACCTTAATCCTTACACTATCTCTAAGCCTAACCTTAATCCTTACACTATCTCTAATCCTAACCCTAATCCTAATTATATCTTTAACCCTAACCCTAACCCTAATTCTTACACTATCTCCAACCCTGATAGTAATCCTAATCGTAACCCTAACCCTAACACTAATCCTAATTTTATTTCTTTCCCTAACACAAATGCTAATTAAATCTTGGTTGAATGTTAACTCTTACCAAAAACTATAACCCCAAACCTAATCCTAATTGAATTCCAACCCCAATCCTAACCCTAACCTCAAGATTTACTCTAGAACCCTAGCCCTAATTGAACACCAATTAAACCCTAACCCTAAATCCAACTCAAACCCTTATCTTAACTTGTAATTTGTAACCTTAACCCCAATAAAAATATAAGTCTAACCCTATTTGAATGCAAACCTTAACCTCAACCCTAACCCAAATAAATATTTATCTTAAAACCCTAACCCTATTGAAATTCAAACCTAATTGAACTCTAAACCTAATTGAAGTAAAACCCTAATTGAACCCAAACCCTAATTGAACCCTAACCCTAACCCTAACCCTAACTTTGACATTGATCCCAAGCTTTATTTTAGAACCCTAACCCTAACCCCAATCTTCACCCTAATGCTAATCCCAAGATTTATCATAAAACCCTAATTGAACCCTAACCATAATTAAACCCTAATATGAACCTTAAACCTAACCCTAATCGTAACCCTAATTGAATTCTAACCTTAAATGTTATCCTAATTCTAATCGTAGCCTTAAGTATAACCCTAATTGCAATTCTAACCCTAACCATAATTCTAATTCTAACATGAACCCTAATTCTAATGGAAACCCTACTTCTAACTGTACTACATAATGAACCCTAACCCTAACCCTACTTAAAACCTAACTGAAATACTTTTACCCTTGAAAATTACACAAATAATTAATATCATGGTTGTTTGATTTGAGTTTCACAAATCACTCTTGTTTTGTTTTGATCTCTTAGCCTTGTTTTAGGATCTTACTTTTTTAACCACAAAATTACACTCTTTTGGTTCTAACTTTGCTTATTTCAAAGCCAAAAATTTCATATATTAAATTTTTTAGTAACTATTCTAATAAGCTTGTAGTCCAAATATTTCCATAATTTGAGTGCATTTCTTTCTAATTAGTAATCTATTTTCTATTATGTTGTGTGATTTTTTGCAATACAATTGAATTGCATACCAAAACCTATTTTCTTAAGACTTATATTTTCAATGCAACCATGGAAATGTTAGTTTTTGTTGAAACAATTTGGTATGTAGCTTGTGAAACACTTTTTAATGGTGTTTATTCTTCATATTAATTCACTTTGATAATCTTTCATGCAACCATGGGAGATAGAATGCCAACAATTGACATAATTATACTATTGAAGAATTCTATGATTCTAAGCTCTTTTTACCTAGTATGATGTTTGATAAAATAATTGAATTGAATTTTTTATATTTATAAAGTACTGACATAAAAAGACCCATCAAATTTGCTCTCAAATGAAACTTTAGATATATTTTTTAAATATATATATGATAGGAAATAAAATAATCATTTGGCAACTTGCCCTTGGAGAGCATCCATGTCTGTCTAAATTTTGGTGATTTAAAAAAAAGTTAAATGGAATATTAGCATTTGAATGATATCTTTATTAAATCAAAATTTCTAGATTAAGGAATATAAAATAGCTTAAAAATCTATGATATACAAAGAATTGATCTGTCCTTGCTTATTAGCCACAATGAATTGTGCCATGGTTGTCTCAAGATTTCACTGGAATTCATAGTGAATGTTGGCCCCTTTCGTAGTGATTGCACAATGCTTTCTGTCTACAAAGAATCTAAACAAAAATAAAATTAAGAAAGGGAAGATGTGCGTCCTCTTCATCGATGATCTTGAAGCAGGGGCGGGAAGAATGGGAGGCACAACTTAGTATACCTTGAACAATCAAAGGGTGAATGCCACACTCATGAACATTGCAGATAATCCCACTACTGTTCAGCTACCTGGAATGTACAACAACAAAGACAATCCTCATGTTCCTATCGTTGTGATAGGAAATGACTTCTCAACTTTCTCAGACTATGTTCAATATACTCAAGGAGGAGGTTGCGTGGGAGTAGGGAGTAGAAACATAGGAGAGGAAGGAAGATATGAGGCATGCACAAGAGAAAGAATAACAGAAAACACATATAAAACAACAACTAATAATATTGAATCGAAACAAAGCAAACAAAAATGGTTCATACCTTGATGCAATATTCAGATTTGAAATGCTCGTTGCTGCTTGCTTAGAAATACACCGTTTGTTGTTTTCCTCTTCAACATATTACCGTATTATACGTCATAAACCTCTCCACATTTTCGTGCAAATAAAACCTCTGATCAGAACGATGAAACTGTGAGCAGAGAAATATGTCATTTAAGGGAGAGATAAATTGATGAAATTCTTGATGTACATGAGTTACCATCAATCACACTTTTCAGCTTCTTTCTTGCTCTTAACCATCACCGTAATTGGAATTCCACATTCGTAACATTTCAAATCCCCCCACTGTTGATTTAGCTATGTGCGCATGTGTAACACATGCATTACCCGGGGATTTAGCTATGTGCGCATGCATGCAACGTTGGCATAAGTGTATATATTAAATTCTGTTAATCTACTATCTATTTTCTTACACCGTTACATTCGTTGGCCTCCTATAGAGATTGCTGTCATTGTAGGGTTACGAGGTAATAAATTAAAATTAAAAGATTATATTAAGAATCTTAATGTTTAAAAGATTGTAAACAAACTACCCTAATTATTCATCCATTGTTGTATACTCATTGTCATTTCCCTAGTAACCACCTATGGAAGACCAAGACTCTAATTGTATTGATAACAATAATTACTATGATTACAATAAAAGTAAAAATAGAAACACTTCAAAACTAATTTTATAGTCTTGGTCTTCCAAAGTTACTGTTATCTTTGTCATATTTGAGACAATTTTAATTTATTGTTTTCAATAAATTAAATTAGTTGTTATATTTTTAGAACACAATAGTAAATACAATCACTTGATCAGTAAGAGATGGGATTATCATTAATATCTTTGGAGAAGCGTAGGGGGAGATTGTTAATGGGGTATTAAGAATTCAGCAACTCGTAATTATTCATATAATCATATTAGGTTTAGTTTTGGGTTGTTTTAGATTTCCTACATGATCCTATTCTTAAATGGAAATATTGATAAGATTAGCAATTGATAACTAATTGTATAGTCTTAGGTCATAGTCTCAGGCTAAATAATTTAAGGAATATGATTTAAAATTAGTTAATTATCAAAAGTTGTCACCAACTGACAATAGTAATTATTTGAGACAATAAATACTTTTTACTTTATTTTATGATAAATTTAGTGTAAAATTGTCTCACCTATGGAAGACCAAGACTATACAATTAGTTTTAAAGAATTTATATTTCTACTTTTTGTGTCATTAGATTATTAATTAATACTATGATTAATTAATTAATATTTTAAATAATAATTAGTAATTTAAAATTAATATTATTAGAGTATAACTATTTGGTATATTGTTAATTTACTTTTAATATTGCTTAAAAGATTATTAAAAGCATTAAGAGTCTAATTATTTTACCTAATAGATTAATCCACACTAATTGTCAGTAAATTAATCTAACTAGTTTTTTAACATTCCTAATAATGGAATGTGTAATACCCCTCCGTTTTGCTTTCTGGTTGGACAGTGTGTCCTCATTTTGCTTTGATTTGTTTTCTGGATATTCTGATACTTTGAGATACTTTATCATGTGTGTGTTATTTGATCGCTATTTATAGAACGACATAGACTTCGTGTGATGTGATGTATCTTATCTGATGCTTTATTTGACATGTTTTAATTAGCGAAATAATGTTGGTTGTTATAACATATTTATTGCATATATGAGTTATTTGATTATAATGAAACTATCAGTTTAAGATGAGTGTATTGGTGAAGGGGATGGGATCGCATCACTCGCTTGTGAATGCCCTACGATTCCGTGATTTCTTCTTCACGGTGTGTATTTTATGCTATTTATATACATGTACTTTGTTATCTCGTTTACAGGTTTGTAGGTACATGACATCGACTCCACCTGGTTTCACAGGTTTGAGCGTGTCGACCCAACAGTTAAGTTGAACGAGAGATAGTAACTAGGTAACATGTGTTAGGTCTACACCCTAGCCATAGTGTGTCATCAGTCCTTGTTTGGCGTGTCTTAGTTTGCCTTGTTTATTACTATTTAATTTCGCAGGGTTTATGTTATGAAAATAAATGTTAAATTATGCATTAAATAATGTTGGTATTTATTTAATTAATTTAGATAATATGATGGAAGATTTCTATTTAAATTAATTAATTAAATTTAACTTATTTAGTAAATTAAATTTAATCCATGTGGTTAAATTTATTTATTAAGTAATTAAATTATTTATTAAGAAAGTTGTTTAAAGGAATTAAATTTAATTTGAAAATTAAATTTGAATATGAAATTATGAAATTATTTTGTGAAAATAAATAAGTTGTTAAAAAATATTTTTTGATTGCGAGCATGTTTTAGTTAATTAATTGAGGGTTGTTGAAAAATTAATTCCCGGAGGGAATCTTGGCTTTGGGTGAGGAAGCAAAAAACTTCTTCATGACAAAGTTTAGGATATTTTTGGGAGGTTGAAAATGGGAGAAGAAGGGAAGATTTTGTTTGTTGTTAAAAATTAAAAAGGATTTTGGATTGTAAGGAAATTGTGGGAAAAATTTGCATTCTTAGATTTGTTTGGGATAGATTGTTGTGGTGTTTGATTCAATACTGTGCTCGAGAATTTGGATTGATTGGAAGAAGTTGTGAAAGCTTTGCTGGAAGCTTTGGAAGAGGCTCGACATTAGAAACTCCAATTACTCCAGAAGCTTTGTTGAAACAGGTTTCATTCTTATGTTATTGTTTTGGTATAAATTTTTAAATGGAATTGTAATATTTTAGAAGATTGTTGTGCTAGATCTGTAGTAAAAAACTTTATTTTGTTTAAGAAAAGAAAAATTTAAGGCTTATGTAATTGTCGTGAAGAAATCTAGAGCCTTTGTAGAAATTCTTTTACAGTGAAATCAGAGAGTAACATTGAGAATATTTTATGAATTTTATAGATTAAACATTGAAAAGACCAGAGGAAAACAACATGAAGTTTAGGAAATTCTATTTAAAAATTCTATGTAAATTAATTGAAAGCCTCTATAGGGAAATTGTTTTGAACAATAAAAATATTAGAAGAAACAATTGTGACATTTTGAATCTCTGTAGAAATGGATTGAAAAATCTACCTGTTAGCAAATTTGGGGAAATCCTTACCATCTTCTTCTCCTCTGTGGAATTTGGGTTGTTCTAGGAAATTTGCATAATTTGTGTGTAGACGTTTTATTTTATTTTTATTCATGTATGTATCTATATATACATATATGTACTGTTTATATATATATATATCATATATATATATATATATATTGTATGATATTAATAAAAATGTTGGGTTCCAAATCGCACGACGAATTTATTAAATAGCTATTCGAGGAACGAAACAACGTTTTTTTTTTTAAAGTTTCGATGCTTGCATTTATATGGGGGATGGAGAGGGACTGCCTCCCCACCGCCGCTCCCCATAAGGGAGGGGCGGTGTGGAGGGAGACCCTCCACATCCTCCCTTATATTTTGCATGGGAGAGGGGTATGGATATGTATAACCACAACACCCCTTCCCATTATCATTATGTGTTGTGTTATTCATAAAAACAACGAAACTTAACATTTCGTTCGCCCTTTTTATGTTTGGGTTTTGATTTTTTTTTTAAATGTAAATTTAATAATATATAATATATAATATAATATATATTATATATTATTTATTTATTGGATTAATTAAATGATTAATATATATAATGCGTAAATTTGCATATTTTGGATTAATGTTTTGAAACATTTTAGTTGGTATTTAAAATATTTAAATAATATAATCATTTGGAAATTATTTATTGGATACTAATATATTTTATTAAAATAATGTATTTATTTAGTAAAATATATTACTATATATTTAATGTGTATATTGGTTTATTTATACAATTAAATATATAGATATAATTGTGTGTATGGATATATTGCATGTGTATATACATTATATGTATATTTAGTGGTCTTAATTTAGTAGATGCATGCAATGGAAAGATTAAAAGAGTTTAATTTATTAGGGGAGATTAATTTATTATTACTTTTAAAAGTAATAGAGGATTTGAGTTTAAATTAAATTAGATTTTTCTCTCAGTGAAAATGAAGGGCTTTTTATTTAATTAGTGAAATTGGATAAATTATTTTAATGTTTTCTATTGGTGGAGAATGGATCTAGTAAATCCAAACATTAGATATATTTATCATATTGATTGTCTTGTTGTAGCTATTATTGCTTAAATTCATTTTGGGAATGAGTTAAGTGTGTCTTAAATATGTAAGTCTTCCAGAGATTCTTTATATGATGGGGGTTGTCATAATATGATGTCAACCATTTGTATTTCCCTTGGGTAGTGCTTGGTGTCTTGTTAGTGACTTTTTCGGTTTCCACGAATGGGGATGATTTGTGCCTCCTTTGGAAGGAGTGGATTATGTGTTTGGTTGCCTCCGAGAGTTGGAGTGGTTGTTTTATTTAGTTTGTATGCACTTTGGTACCCTTGGTGATGGGTTTGTATGTGTGTTGTCAAGTAGAAGAGTGGCTTCCATTAGGGGTCAGAGCCCGTAAGAGGTAAGATTGGGTAACCTTTAGAGGTAGTTTAATCAAGTGATAACTTAAATAATGTACTTAGGAGATTAGGTAGTATTTCACACTAATCAAGATAAGTTCTAGTCTCACTCATAAACGCAAGTGCTTGTTTAGGCTTGGGATGAGTGGGAAGGCCTAGAATGGAAAGGTCATCTATTTTGTCCTTATGAGAGATATTTGATTCCGCATGAGTGAGTATGGGGGCTGGGGATCAGTTGAGGCCACCAAGATATCCCATAACTGGGGGCCAAAGCCTATGAATATTCTCATTCGATATCTCATGTCAAGTTGTGTGATGACACTCTGCCTATGACAACAGTTGGTATTTAGTTTTATGTATATGGTTCTCTTAACATACTCGATCTGTTTTATATCTAAAAGCAATGTGACCCATGTCAGTGTTGTATCATTGTACTTGTGGTTGTATGGTTCATGTGATTGAATGTGTCAGTATGAGTCAGCCTATGATTAGAGGTTGTAGGATTGGCCATGTTATCTTGTTACTATCTCCTAGCATGAGGGGTGGGACTTCGGGTACCACTTGGTTGGGAGGAACATGCACCATACGTCGTTGGGTCCCCCTTTGATCTTCTATTCGTGATGACGAGGTATCCAGTTGGAGAGTGCACGGTTCCCAGTATTCAATTCATGCTATGTTGTTATTTCAATTGGAACATGTAATTTAATACCCCTCATTTGTATTTGAGGTGGATATTTGTATATTGTATTACATTTGTATAATTTGCCTCATTCGGAGAATGAGAGATGTAACCCTATGATTAAGTTAATGAATGTGGAGTTTTGTTATATCTCTTTATGTTATGATGTAACTTTATTATGTATGAGTACTCAATTCTTTATGTAAGTAAATGCTAGATGTTAGATGATGTATGTATGGGTTTTAAGTAATCCCAATCTCGTAGCCTTAGGGGATGTTGGCAATAGGAAGTGAACATGTATGTTAATTATACTTTTAACAAAACAAAATTTTGCGCTTAAGTAGTTAATTGTGACTTCCTCTAGGGTTATGTAACGGGGCATTACACATGGTATCAGAGCCCGGTTTAAACACTGGGTGCTCTGGGATTATGATGTACCCATTAAGCTTTAGTTGCGTAGGTTTTCAAGTGTTACCTTGTCTAATACCTTTATGTGTTTGTGTAGGATTATGCCTCCCAAACATGGAAGAGGTAGAGGGCAAGGACGTGGCTGGGTAGGCAGTCGCGAAGGGAGTCAACATGAATCTCCTCCTCAGACTCCACATATGCCAGATTAGGAGGAGCAACGGGCATGACAGAATGCCCTAGGGGGCAGTGATCAACAACAGGATCCTCTAGGAATCGAGGCTGCACGCAGAGCATTTGAGGAGGCATTGGCACACCTTGGTCAGAGATAGTCAGATGCACAGGGTAATCTTGGTGTGAGGATAGTTCCGACACAAACAGAGACAATAGCCTCTACACATATGAGAGATTTACTCAGGGCATGACCACCATTGTTTGATGGAGTAGGTAGTGGATTAGAGGCTGAGACTTAGCTCATAGACCTCAATCGATGCTTTTCTATGCACCCGTATGATAGTAATACCAAAGTGCGGTATGCTATCATGCATCTGCGGGGGTTCACATCCACATGGTGGAAGTTGGAGGAGCAGAATATCCACATAGATATTAATTTAGTGTCATGGGATTTGTTTTTAGAGCAGTTTAGAGCCCGCTTCCTTTCCGACCATTGGCGTCAGCGTAGAGGCGATGATTTTCACGCCTCACGACAGTTAGCCATGATTGTTGAGTAGTATGAGCGACGCTTCTATGAATTTAAACAGTTCGTAGGTATAGGTGATGAGGAGGGGATGCTCGTTCAACACTTTGTCAGGGGCTTGAATGCCCGTATTAGTGGAGGTGTGAGGGTCTTTGAACCCAAGTCTATGAAGACAACTGTAGAGAAAGTGCGTCTAATGGAGGAGAACTTGGCCATGTCACTAGGAGGCCATACTGGTGTATAGATTGGCAGTGGTTCAGTAGCTGGGTCTAGTGCATGAGGGGGTTAGACTCAAGGAGTTGGATCATCGATGAATCAACAGGGGCCTACTCAGAGTGCACTTTGAAAGCGTAAGGAATCTCAGTTGTATCGTTATGATGATGGTTCTTGACCTAGGAGGAACCGAAACTGGCAGCGCAATAAGCACAATCAATAGGAGTAGCCAGCCTAGAGTTCACAGTCTGTGGCTGACTAGGGTAGTATGTAGCAGTCTAGTGCATTGATAGGAGACAGAGGGTTTGGTCGTAACAAAGGGTGTTACTCTTCTAGCCAACATGGCCACCTTGCTAGGAACTATCCACATCATAATACTACTAGATTTGGACAGGGTCCAACAGTTTCTGAGCCAACAGTAGGGGATGCTGGTAGATCTCACTGAGCATACACTGTGATTGATAACTGCCAGATTGGTTATCAAGGAGCTGTAGTTGAGACTTTTGGTGCTGATCGTGCGGTGCAGGATACTCGTCCTCAAGGGTCGAGGTTTTGACTTGGATGCAGTTTGTATGAGGGATTTATATCCCTACTTGTTTGCAGGCTTCCAAGAGTAAGCTTGACACTAGGGGGGAGGATGTAATACCCCTCCGTTTTGCTTTCTGGTCTCGATAGTGTGTCCTCATTTTTCTTTGATTTGTTTTTTGGATATTCTGATACTTTGAGATACTTTATCATGTGTGTGTTATTTGATCGCTATTTATAGAGCGACATAGACTATTCGTGTGATGTGATGTATTTATTTGATGCTTTATTTGACATGTTTTAATTAGTGAAATAATGTTGGTTGTTATAACATGTTTATTGCATATGAGTTATTTGATTATAATGAAACTGTTAGTTTAAGATGAGTGTATTGGTGAAGGGGACATGATCGCATCACTCGCTTGTGAGCGCCCTGCTATTTCGTGATTTCCTCTTCACGGTGTGTATTTTATGTTGTTTATATACATGTACTTTGTTATCTTGTTTACAGGTTTGCAGGTACATGACATCGACTCCACCTGGTTTCATAGGTTTGATCGTGTCGACCCAACGGTTAAGTTGAACGAGAGATAGTAACTAGGTAACATGTGTTAGGTCTACACCCTAGCCACTGTGTGTCGTCAGTCCTTGTTTGGTGTGTCTTAGTTTTCCTTGTTTATTACTATTTAATTCCATAGGGTTTATGTTATGAAAATAAATGTTAAATTATGCATTAAATAATGTTGGTATTTATTTAATTAATTTTAGATAATATGATGGAAGCTTTCTATTTAAATTAATTAATTAAATTTAACTTATTTAGTAAATTAAATTTAGTCCATGTGGTTAAATTTATTTATTAAGTAATTAAATTAATTAATTAAATTATTTATTAAGAAAGTTGTTTAAAGGAATTAAATTAAATTTAAAAATTAAATTTGAATATGAAATCATTAAATTATTTTGTGAAAATAAATGAATTGTTAAAAGATATTTTTTGATTGCGAGCATGTTTTAGTTAATTAATTGAGGGTTGTTGAAAAATTAATTCTTGGAGGGAATCTTGGCTTTGGGTGAGGAAGCAGAAAGCTTCTTCATGACAAAGTTTAGGATATTTTTGGGAGGTTCAAAATGGGAGAAGAAGGGAAGATTTTGTTTGCTGTTAAAAATTATAAAGGATTTTGGATTGTAAGGAAATTGTGGGAAAAATTTGCATTCTTAGATTTGTTTGGGATAGATTGTTGTGGTGTTGGATTCAATACTGTGTTTGGGAATTTGGATTGCTTGGAAGAAGCTGTGAAAGCTTTGGAAGAGGCTCGACATCAAAAACTCGAATTACTCCAGAAGCTTCGTTGAAATAGGTTCCATTCTTATGTTATTGTTTTGGTTTAAAAGGAAAGGGAGATCCAGTGGAACGCGTGAGAGAATTTTCAATAGCATGCATGAAAGTACAAAATAATGACTCTTACCTAATGAGGCTCTTTCCATGTAGTCCTACTAGTCACTCCATGGAATGGCTCACCCATCTACAACCAGGGATCAAAAGTTTTGATGAACTGACTACCAAATTTGTAAGCCACTTCTCATTCAATATAGAGCAAGACATCACCATCACGGATCTATACAAAATCAAACAGATTCGAGGAGAACCCTTTACCTCCTACCTTTAGAGATGGAGACATAAAGATGGTTGATGTAAGTGGCCAATTCTTGACAAGGAACCGGTAGACATATTCATTTTGAATGTCCAAGCAGAGATAAGCTACCAACTTACCATGTTGTGTCTCACAAACCTTGAAGAGGCCATTGAGAAGGGACTGCACATAAAAAGGGACCTCATAGCAAGAGGGTTGATCAAGCTAAACAACCCAAGAGACAATTCTTCCAATTCGAATGAGAAACCTAAAATTTGGGCCAAGAACAAAAATGTTAGAAACAATGGGGTAGTGGATGCTAGAGCAATATGGAATATACAAAATCCTAATTTAGCTCAGAACAAATCTCAAGTGTCACAAACAGGCTATGCTCCAAATAATTCCCAAAATAATCAACTTACCTATCCTCAAAACAATCAGGTAGTCAACCAATAGACATATCAGGGAGGGAAACAAAGGCAGTATGATATACCAAGATGTAAGTTCACTACATTAGGAGAATCGCTTGAGATGGTCATGCATAAACTAGTACAACAAAACCTCATCAAGGTCAACGATCACCCAAACTATGAGGATCCAAGCTTCAAAACACCATGGTACAATGAGAAAGACTTGTGCAAGTTCCACAAAATTAAAGGACATACAACAAACAACTACATGATTCTCAATCACATCATACAATACTTGATAGAAAAAGGAGAAGATGTCAAACATCAACCAAGAAGCAAAGATCTCCACATATACACAAATTCAATTCCAAAGCATAACAAGAAGAATGATAAAGGAAAGGACCAAGACTATCACAATACTAACTACACTTATGGTGAAATAGCTCTAGGTACCCTCTCTCAAGAAGATGACACTAGGGTGGATGTAGTGACTGTACGAGGTGGAGACAATGATTGCAATGTAACTACCTATCGAGGGAGAGTTACAATACAAGGAGCCTAGCCTAAACCCACAACTAAGTCATCAAATGACTATAGTATTGTGGAATAGTTGAAGAAGAATCTTGCCTTAATCTCAATCCTAGAACTACTAAAACTATTACCCACACATAGGGAGATACTAGAAAAAGAATTGGAAGCATCGGTCCCAGATGACCTCGATCCTAATCAATTCCAAGCCATGATTGGTAAAATCAAATACAATCACCATTTAGTCTTTTCCAAGAAAGACCTTCCACAAAATTCATTCCACAATCAAGCTCTCTACATATAATTTGGTGTCCACAAGAACATGGTCAAGCAAGTGTTGATAGATAACGGTGCAGGTTTAAACATTTGTACCTTAAAATTCATGAAATAGTTGGGTTATTCTGATGATGTGATAGACAAGGCAAAGAGCATTACTATAAGGACCTATGATGACCTTGAAAGGAATTCAGAAGGTACAATCAGGCTACCGGTTTAGATAGGACCAACAACTATGGAAACCACATGTCAAGTACTTGACCTTGAGCTACCTTATAACCTCCTCCTAGGATGCATGTGGATTCATGCATTGCAAGTGGTTCCTTAAACCTTCCAACAATGTTTAAAGTTTCCTCATGAAGGAAAGGAGGTGACATTACATGTCAGTCCTGAACCCTTCCACTTTTGTGCAAAATTGGAGGAGAAGTATAACAAGATCCAACATATACCTAGCAATGACATAGCTTTTCATTCATTTTCATTTTTTGACCCTTCCACACTACCATCAACCTCAAGTAAGCCAACATCAAGTGAGCAACCAAAAACTGAAACCAAGGTTCAAGTACTTGACATAGGTAATGAAAATTATCACTTCAACCAAGCATTTTGTATTGGTATGCTCCCACCAATACCCAAGGTTTATGGAGGATCGAAGGAGATCAAATATGTTCAAGCAGTGACAATGGTAGTTGTAAGATGGAAAAAAATCAAATAGCATAGATTACGTGACAACCACAACACTATCTAAGCTAAAATCCCAATCTAAAACAAGAGAAAACAATCAAATAAATGGAATAAGATGAAAGTAATAAAATAAAGCACTCCTCATATTCAAAGTTGAATCACTTCTCTTGTCTCTCCTCAAGCTGCTTTTGTAAATATGCCCTCAGATCATGTTGAACATGTGCAAATACCTGAAAATTGTAAGCATGAAAGTTAGAGATAAGTGGTTGTTAAATCAAAAATTGAGGAGGAAGGCTTCCTTTATAGACATCCATTTGAACAAATGGTCAAGATCCAGCTTCTAGAAAGATTCCAAGATCGATGAACGAGAAGACATGCAACACAGAAGAGTGGAGGTTACAAAATGGACAATCAAGATTAGAAAGAGACTAGAGTCAATCGACGACTGAGATTCAAAAGTGAAGTAGTGGAGGAAGAAAAAAGGAGAAATTAAAAATGAAAAATAATTAATTCATGAGAAGGAATTTCTGGACAAGTGGAGCATAAATATTTTTTTCAAATTATTTTTGTTGAGGAAAAAGGCAAGTGGGAGAAAATGGGCATTTAATTAAAATGATTTATGAAATCAATTTAATTAAATGGGGAAAAATGGATGTGAGACATTAAATAATTAAATTAAGTTAATTATTTAATAAAGGAGAAGCCTTGGGAGATAATTAAATAATTTTGACAATTATTTAACTATAAAGGAATTAAAAGATCAATGAATAGGTAAATAATTAATAATTATTATTTAACTATAGACAAATGATGATAAGAAAATAATTAAATAAATGGTAATTTATTTAATTATTGAAGAAAGGGGTATTAGCGACACAATTAATTTTATTTAATTGATCATTAGTAGAATAAAGGTTAAGAAGTGAATTATTTAAATAATTAAAAATTATTTAATTAATAGAGGAATGTGATCAAGAATAATTAAATAATTAAAATTATTTAATTATGCAAAGACGAAGACCAAGAAAAATGACATTCGCAGACTAAGACATTTTTTAGTGTCTATATTTTTCCCCTCTTTGACATAATGCAGTTCATTGCATTGTGTCAAATAAATTCAGTGAAAAGATGCCCCGGTGAAAGTAGGCTAGAGGTATGCCCCCTTGAGAAAATTTTACAAATTTTCAAAAAAATTGGAAAATTGTCTCCATAAGATAAATTGATTGCTAATAGTTCAATAGTGAAGACGTAATTGATTTTGGAGGTCTTTAAGGGGGTCAAGTTAAGGTTCAAAGGTGATCAAAAAGTGCACCCAATACACATGTCAAGTGCAAACCCTGGTTTTCAAACTATAAATAGGACCCTAATTAAGAAAATAGGTCATCTTTGCATTCCAAATTTAGTAATCTTAGGAGCTCTGAGTGAGAAAAGTTGAGGAGATGTCACCTATTCCAAATACTACACATAGAGGCTACCACATCCATAGCTTTCATCATCCTGAGGGAGCGCCTACCTCGGTAAGTACTACAAACCCACTTTGTAAGCTAGGGAAAATATTTAGCAGGCAATTATGCCGCAACATGCGACACAATTGCATTCGCAAGTGATGCAAGTGAGAAGTCGTTCACCGCAATCATCACGTCACAATGCAATTGCTTAAGTCTAGGGTAGGGACAGTTGCACTGCGACACATCTGAATATGTGTCTCAACTAACTTTCTGAGTCGCAAACGCAGCCAAGAATGACATAATTAAATTTTGGTGACACAAGCATGGTACAAAATGATGCATTTGAAGAATGAGCGATGCAATTGCAATTGTGAGCCACTAGGAATTAATACGATGCATTTGATAAAATAACGATACAATTGTCTAGTGAAAATTTTTCCCCAGTTTAGGATAGAATGACTTGGTCAACTTAGGTCCACTAGGTCAAATGAAGACTTGAGATTGACATGATGGTTATTGTAGTGACTTCAGGTTGTACTACCCCCTATTTACACATGAGAGTCGTGATTGGATACATTTTAGTTGTGAGACTAGTTGGATGATGTGGAGAAATAGGCATTGCTAGATCTCAGCTTGTTCTATGTCACCTATATGCCCACTATCAGGGCAAATAGGGGTATGTTGATGGTGTTGGCAGAGTGGTGGCATTCAGAGACTTGCAATTTCCATCTACCGACCAGGGAAGCCATGGTTACCTTAGAGAACGTGTACAGTATTCTACGATTGTCGATTCATGGAGAGCAAGTTCAATATGACCTCATTCAAGGATTACAGGCCCTATATGACTACTATGACTGCAACGATAATTCAAAGCTTGGCATCTAGAGCTATGAGATCATATGGGAGACCCTAGTAGAGAGATATGATAGATATGACTATGTGTTATGCACACTGATTGTAGGGGTTATGATTCTAGACCATAGGGGCCATGGGTTTCTAGTGGGCTAGGGAGAGATGCTGGTAGGTATGGTCCAGGAGGAGACAGTGTATGCGTGGGGACCATGTTTACTAGGTATGTTATACTTCCAACTTCATGAAATTGCCTATAGAGGGGGACAAAGCCTGAGCTATGAAGTCACTTTACTGATGATATGGTTGTGGGATCATATAGCAATGTTCCAACCACTAGTGGCACGATAGTTGGCAGCTATTGCTCCATATTTATATCTATATCGAGGAGCGATCACTTAGACAAATGTGGGTGATAGGTTATTGGAGGTACGGGATTGACACCTTGGTTAGCTTTGTCTGGAGGCCCTATAGGGATTGTGATCTATAAGTGGGGGAGGATGATCATTTGTCATGGTGTTAACAGCCCAGGTACCTGATTGGATGCATAGTATAGTCTCGACACATTATTGAGATATATTTGCTAGAGTGGTTCAAACAACATTTTGGGGAGAGATAGGGTATCCTAATAGGCACAAAAAAGTTTGCACAGTCATCTCAAGAGGTGCACCCATGGGGATAGTAGATACCCGTGACCACAGTCGAGCAGGAGATTGACACTCTATAGGAAATTCAATGGGGGTGGAGAGGGGGTGATGCAAATGTAGGGATGACTCTCGAGTATGATGCATGGTGGTGGATACATAAGCCATCACCATATACAGATCCGAAGCAGCTAGCACCTATAGAGCATAGAGGCAGGGGCCCGATAGGCCAAAGAGGAGAGAGGGGGTGGAGGGGTGGAGGGAGAGGAGTCAGAGGATGGGGATACAAAGGAGGGGGAGATTATGGAGTAGATGGTCAGGGGATTTGAGGAGGAGACCAACGCCAGAGGAGGAGGACGGAGGATGGCGGGTGGTGGGACATTTGTCACCAATATAAGAGGAGGAGGAGGAGGATCAGCCAAAGGTGAGGGTATAAATAGGGGTGGAAGTGGAGGAAGGAGAGCAACATACAGAGATTCCAGCTCTAGAGGTGGCACACCCAAAGGTAGAGATGATGGAGTTTGAGGAGCATGTGAAGGAGAGATAGGAGGAGCATGCAAGGGATCTAGAGATTGGAGAGGCAAAGAGAGTCCTCCAAGAGAGGATTATCATGGGAATACGTGAGGAGGAGGGGCTAGAGGAGGGTAGGGTCGAAGCAAAGAGGGAAGCATAGAGTAGAGGATAGCTACCCTACAAGCTCAAGTATAGGCCCTAGAGGCTGAGCTAAGGATAATTCTAGCAAAGAGAGATGACCTTAAGGTCGAGAGAGATACTTTGCAAACAAAGAGGGACCTAGCTATCATCAACCGACAAAAAATTGATAAGAGGATGATAGAGTTCACGACGACATGCAATGGGTCTATAGTTGATGTTTCTTGGGAGTACGCTAGGTCTAGCAAGGCGATGCAGTATTGCAAAGAGCTATATGAGAGGGTGGTACCATCACAGAGGAGAGAGTTGAAATTCTCACATATTGAGATTGGTTCATAGGGCAAGACACACAGTAGGAACCATAGCAGGTGCTCCTATAGTAGATCAGAGAGTAGGGAGAAATCAGCCCTGAGATGGTCCACTCCCTATGACAAACCACCAACAGTAGAGAACAGGTCTTCAGAGGCACCTCGATGAGAGGACAAGGAGGCACCAAGATTAGGAGAGTAGGGTAGTTCAGGCTAGAGAATCTTTTGATATTATGTATATGGACATTGTATTATGATCCTACGAGCTCCATTTTTTTTAGATATGACACATCTTGACATTGTACCTATGACACATTTTGAGCGATATATAATATGATTTATGGCAGTGATTTATGATATGCAGTTCTATGTGATTATGCTTTATGTTTATGATTATGTTATGCTATGTATGTGCATGTTTTTACCATGTCTATGTATGAATTGTATATGATCATGTGATGGTTTAGTATGTTGGATGATTATGCATTTATGATTATGTTATGGATGTTTATGCCTTTATGATATGTATGGATTATGAATGCAGTATGGATGGTCTAATCTTATAATGAAATTTTATATGTGAAATGCAATTGATGTTGATGCAATGTTATGTCTATAAAATATGTATGCAATGTGTAATGTGAATGCAAAACACGATATGCAATAATGTGGTTAATGTGATGCAATGTATATGAAATTTCATGTAATGTAAATGAACTATGAACATAATGTGATGGCATGATTGTTTATGTTAATGCTATATGGATACACTCTATGTTTTTGTATTTTTTTCATGCAAATATATGCGGCTTAATATGATGATGATGTTGCCTAACATGGTCATGTATGCAAGATATTTTTGTGTGCCACAGGACTCTGTCACGATGCAAACAAAAGAAATGTCAACACAAAAGAGATGGATGTTAGTGTGGAGACAAAAAAGGAAGATGGAATGTTAGATGAGAAAAGGACAAAGGACAAACTTTCATGCTTTTATATTTCATCATCGAGCATCAAAATTGTCGCAAATGAAACACAAACACCATGGTATGGCATAGACCAAGGTGTGTAAGGTGACCATTTGTGAGAGACAAGCAGTCAAAAGACAAAGCCAAAAGACAAGGAATGCCTTGGCTCATACTAAGGACCCAGTTATCCCAGTATTTTTTCTAATACAAACCAGATACAGCAAGCAAAGAAAAGAGGTCATGGTCCATCATCACTCCTCTAAATCCTTTGATAGGACATCCTTGAGGTAGCTAGTAACATGATCCAAAAACCAATAAAAAAGATAAGACAAACTCATACCAACAAAGTGTTTTCCAAAGAGATAGTGTTTGCCAATAGTATTGATAAGATTAATTGATTAGGTTGATTAGGTTGACCAAGATGACCAATTGATTGATTGTTTCACCAAAGGTGATTGATAAGTTGACAAAGGTTGATTAACTGATTTGATTGATTGTGCCTGGTTTCAGGAAAGACACATCCTTTATAAGGCAAGATTAAATGACCAAAGTGCCAAGATTGATTGATTTGATAAAGTGTGATTGATATGATTGAGTGATGTGACAACGCGTAATTTTAGAAAAAACATATCTTGTTTAAGGCAAGGAACACATCTAATAAAGTTGACTGATTGACCATTTTGATAAAGCACCTAGCTACAAGAAAGACATATCATGCTTAAGGTGAGTGACAAGATTGACCAAAGACAATGTCTAATCTCAGGAAGGACTCATCTTGATAAAAGACAAGTGATAAGATTGAATGAGACAAATGAAATAATGCCCCATTTTGATACAGACCAATGACCTAATATGACTAATGATAAGGTTATTAATTGATTGAAGATTGATTGAAGATTGAAGATTTGTTGGATATTCTTGTCTATCAATTTGTGATTGAGGTTTGAATAATGATTACTTGTAGATAAAGAACAAAACCAGACTCGACAAACCTTAAAGGGCTGGCCTAGGGCCTCAGGGGCTCATCGATCGATGGCCTTGCCTACGTTATACACGCAGAGACCTTGTAGTTTGACATGACTTGAATTTGACAAAAGACTAAGTCATGATTTTATTTGAGCAACTTAAAAAGGATTGACCTAATATCCTGGGGGCCTATTGAGGATGAGCCTTGCCTACATAGCAAATATGCAGAGACAACGTAGTTTGACCCTACTAACACAAACTGACTCAGACTTGGACTCTGACTCTATTTTTGGAAGTTTTGAAGTTTTTTGATATTTTGGATTTTGATGTTTTATGATTTTTTTGGATTTTGAAGGTTTTCTGATTTTTTTTACTTTTGAAGGTTTTCCGATTTTTTTTGGATTTTGATGGTTTTTTGATTTTTTTATTTTGATGTTTTTCTGATTATTTTTTTGAATTTTGATATTTTTTTTAGATTTTGAAGGTTTCCTGATTTTTTTTGCCACCAAGACGCATGTTGATCAGGTTTTCATCAAGGTGACCATTTTTTGGATTTTTGACTTTTTGAAAGGATACTCTAAGAATTAAGTGTAGTACTTGCAAATGTGCATGTTGTTGATGGGTTTAGGAAATAGTTCACTTTCAGGATTAGATAGTTGATAAGCACCAGATCCATATGTTGTTGTGATGATATAAGGGCCCAACCAATTAGGTTCAAAATTTTCAGGCTTTCCTTGATTTGTCCGATTCTTTCAATTCTCTTTCAGGACTAAGTCACCAATGTCAAAACTTCTAGGTCGGACCTTATTATTGTAGCTACATCAAAGGAAATTTTGATATGCTTGCAAATGTGTCAAAGAATTTTGTCTCTTTTCATCTAGTAACTCTAGCTCATGTAGATGGGATACACAGTATTCTTCTTGATCAATCAATCCTTGCATAGATACTATGAGGGATGGTAACTCGGCCTTAATAGGAAGTCTGGCTTCAAATCCAAAGACAAGGGAATATGGATTGGCTACTATAGGGTGCGAACACTGGTACGATAGGCCCATAGAGCAGGATTGAGTTGGAGATGCTAGTCTCAACCAGCATCATTGACAGTCTTCTTTAAGATTTTAAGGATAGTCTTATTAGATGCCTCAACTTGGCCATTACCCTGGGGGTAATACGAGGTAGAAAAGTGGTGTTGGATATGAAATTTTTCACAAATTTCACAGACATCTTGATTCTTAAAAGGGCGACCATTATTTGTAATGATGGATTGTGAGATACTGTAGTGGAATATAATGTAATTCAAGATGAACTTGGCTATCTATTTTCCAGTAATGTAGGTCATTAGAATGGATTTGATACACTTGGTAAAGTATTTAGTAGCAACAAGGATAAACTTATGTCCATTTGCAGAAGTGGGATGGATCTTTCCTACAAGGCTGAGTCCCCACTGATAAAATGGCCATGGTGATGTGAGTGGTTGCAATTCCTGAGATGGTGCGTGTATAAGATCTCCATGAATCTGACATTGGTGGCATTTCTTCACAAAGTGATAGGCATCACATTCCATTGTAGGCCAATAATATCTCATCCTCATGAGATTTTTAGCTAAGGTAGGACCAATAGAGTGAGCTCCACATATACCATTATGAACCTCTTGTAAGGTTTCTTGTGCTTCATTTGAGTTGAGACATCGAAGGAAGGTGCTATCTAAACTATGGTAGTAAAGGGTATCTCTGATGATGGCATATTTAGAGGCTTGTCAGATAAAGGTTTTGAATTGGTTGGCAGAAAAGTCGGGAAGGATAATTTGGTCATGCAAATAATTATAAATATCTTTGTACCAAGGAGATTCAAGACCAACAAGTTCACACACGAGTTTAGTTTCAGGGACTTCAAATGTACGGACCAACAATTGTTCTACCAAGAACTCATATTGTGATGCATTGTTAATGTAGACACCAAAAATGTCCTAAGTCTACAAGCACCATTTTTCTTGGTCATCATCCTCCGATAATTGAATAATTTTAATTTTTTGATTATCCCTAACCATATTCCTCTATTAATTAAATATTTTATTATTATTTAATTAATTCACTCTTTAATCTTTATTCTATCGTGACCAATTAAATAAATTAATTGCATCGCTAATATCCCCCCTTCTTCAATAATTAAATAAAATTAATCTTTATTTAATTATTTGCTTGTCATATTTCATCTATGGTTAAATTATTAATATTAATTATTTAACTATTCACTTCCTCTTTTAATTCATCTATTATTAAATAATTGTCAAAATTATTTAATTGTCTACGTGCCTCTTATATTAAATAATTAAGTCAATTTAATTATTTAATCCCCCCTTTCACATTTCCTCTCATTTAATTAAAATAATTATGCAAATTATTTTAAATAAAAATCCACTTGTCCATTTCCTCCATTTTCCCCTTTTTCTCGAATAAATTATTTATGTCTCCCTTTTGGTCAAAGATGCCTTGCTCATTAATCTCTGTCATGGCCATTATTTATGTCATAGTCATCGGGTGTCATAGCGTCAGCATCATAGCCATCGGTGTCATAGCAATCAATTGCCCACCTCTTTTTAGTGCATCAATCCTCCATCGTTGATTTGGGCATCTTTCTAGAAACTCAATCTTGACCATCTGTTTCGTAACCTCCTTCTCATGAATCCTCATCCGCTAATCTTAGAATCTTTCTAGAAGATCAATCTCATCTATCTGTTCGAATGGTTGTCTATAAAAGAGACCATTCTCCTCCAGTTTTACCTTAACAGTCATTTATCTCCAAATTTCTACTTACAATTTGCAGGTTATTGCACAAACATAACTTCAAATTTGAGGGCAAAGATTGAAAAAGGAGAAATAGGAGAGACAAGGGAAGAAATCAAATACAATGGGGAGTGTTACATTTGAATGTTTTTAGTTTATTTCTTATTGTTTGTATTCCTTTATTTGAGATTGGGTTTTTAGTTTAGAGGTGTTAGCTGTCACTTTACCTAGGCTAGAAT